>CAXIWF010000847.1:0-129411 GCA_964036045.1 Eutreptiella sp. 'Long Island Sound 2002'
CAGGCGATTGCCATGGAAACTTACTCCTCTGTTGAGAACTTGGACAAACAAGTCCCGATCCTCGTGTTCATTGAACTTGATTTTCCACGTGTTTTCAGTGAGTTTCACCTTGGTAAACGACGTGGGGAAGCACTTTTGAAGTGCCTCCCTGACGGTAAACCGGTTGGCCGAGGCGTCAAAGCCATCGATCTCCGCCCACCAGGTCTTGACCTTTTCTTCGGACTGTCGATTCCGAAGGGTGGCGGCGGTTTCTGAGGGGATCTTGTCAAAAATCAGATTTTTCAGCTCGGCACTGGAAAATTTTTCGCCTGAATGTTCAGATTCTTCTACGAGATTCCAGAAGCGCTGTCTCTTGTCCTGCACCTCATGCAAGATTAATCGAGAGAACGAAGGAAAATTCTTCAACATCTGGTGGTAATGGTCCTCTGGCAGTCGAGATCCACGTACCTCCAACTGTTCCCACACCTCATCAAAGGTAAGGGGGGAACTTGAATCTTCACGATCACTCCAGGTTCTGAGCCAAGTGTTGGCCGGCGCTCCCTCAAGGCAGTCCAGAAGCGCCATCAGGAACTGATCATCCTGGAGTTTTTGAGTCTTAACCCACAGTTTAAATTCCCGTTGGAACTGAGGCCAACGTCTGGGGTTTCCATTATACTTCGGTTGCTTGGCAACCTGACGAAGTCGCAATGAAGTGGGATTTAGGAGTGAATCCAGCCCAACACCGGCCGTAATGGCAGACACCTTGGCGGCATCATTAGCCACACCAGCTCCGGCGAGGGTCTGGGCGAGCAACATCTGGGCAATTGCACTGGAATCAACAGCAGGAAGGGTAGTACGGGAGGCAGTTCTTTTGGCATTCTGAACCTCAGTCCTAGCCTTCGCCGATCTACTCTGTGATCGAGAGATTGTAACCCTTTCCTTTAGCTTAGTCCTGCTGATCCGTGCATCGGTGGTCTTAGAGTCCACCGAAGGAGCAATCGAAAAAATTTCTGTCGCCTTCTCCGACGGTTCTGTTGTCTGATCCACCGATGATGCGCCCTCAGACCTCATGTGGGTCTTGAAAAGATCTTTAATTCCCAGCGTCTGAATGATGAGTTGCATTTGATCTTTGAGCAATTGGAGCTCAGTATCTCGCTGTAATCTGCAAGAGCAGTCGGCAGGACAGTACATACCATGTCCTGAAGGGCCTGAGCAGGCTGTCGGACCGCTAATCTCAGTGGTTCGCAGCCAGGAGTCCACTTGGGGAGCTCCTTCAGTCCTAATTTCCAGGCTTGCCTGCCTAGCTGCCTCTAAAATTCCTTCCTCAACCGCGGCGGCGAGATCGTCGCGGATGGAAACAGAGGGATGAGGGGCGGAGGGCCCGGCAACCGGTGCCTTGGTTATCTCCTTCGGGAAGGGGCTTGCCTCCCAAATCTGCACAAAAATGGCAAAAGATTCATCTTCTTGAGAACACCACCACATCCTGGTCTTAATTTCTTCTTGAAGGAGGAAAAAATATTCAAATAAAAAATCAGAGGCGATTCTTTCTTGTCCTATCAGCTTAGACGTGGCTAATAGACACAGGGCCTCAAGCGCCTCAAGGTTACGGGCCACTTCCGAAGACAAATGGTTGTCCCATTGTGCCCATGAGGCTGGTCGATTATAGGTTGGTACCTCACCTGGACCACCCATCTCAATGTCGTCAATGTCGGCATCGATGGTCACGAAATGTGAACATTGGTACGGAGGATTAGTACCTGCCAGGTCCGTAAGCTCCACCGGAGCGTTGCCATTAGCGTAAGCTGGGAGATTCCAGCTGCTTGATGGCCAATTTCGACTGGGATCTTGGTTGTAATCTGGGCCTCCACAGCTGCTGATTTGTGTCCTTCTTGGGCAATTTGGGCTTGCGCAAGGCATTCCTCTCAAGGCCTCGTTCGCACAGCACCACGGGAGCGTGATCGTTACGTCTCCGGAGGTGGCGGAGTCTACGGGGACATACTGAGGGGCTAGCTGTGGTTGGGACACCAAAGGAACAACATTCAGGTAGCCTCTGCTACCATGAAAGTGCTGCCCTGGGTCGTTGTGGGTGCCGGAGGGCTCGGGGCCGGCAAGACCAGTGGGGCAGGCACGCGAGGAGTCTCCCTGGATGTTGTTATTGGGGTTGGAACCGGATACACGAACACCAACGGAGGCGAGAGCAGCGACAACAGAGGCAAGGTCCATGCTGATTGTGGTCCGGCAGAAAATCCCAGTCTATGAAGAAAATTGAGGGGAATTATTCTAAATACATCTGAGTGTCCAAAACTGTCCGAATGAATTTAAATAATCCATTTATGTAAAATTGTATGGCCGATCAGGCCCGCGAGCGCGCGCCAGCGGCAAATGGCGATTCCAGCTAAAATAGCGGAATGCGGCGGATTTACGGGAAATGGACCGCGGAATCAAATCCGGCATATCAGAAATATATAGGAAATATCCTGAGACTGAGCTGCGAGGCGGCAATTCCGCCGAAGCAAAGAAAATGACCAAAATGTAGCCAATCTGGGCAGAATGTCTGAAAATCTGAGCAGATGGGGCTAGCCGCACTTACATTCAAGTGCCTGGAAAAGCCAAGGCGGAGTCCGATGACTGCCCCAAGATCCAGGCGTTGAGGGCCAGGCTGAAGCAGAAGTATGGTGATACCTTCTTCAGCGGTAAGCCTGTGTTTCCCCCACCGGTGCGTGGACCGTATGGCGAGGCCAAGATACGACTGAAGCAGGACCCCCGTGTGTATCGTCACCGGGAGTTTGCCCTGAGGGGCGAGAGGAAAGATGCCATGGAGAAGATCCTCCGTGACTTCATCCAGAGAGGCTGGCTTGAGCCGTGCCACTCCGAGTGGGCCTCTCCGTGCTTCGTCGTCCCCAAGAAGGTTGCCGGTGAGTGGCGGCTCGTGGTCGACTACCGCGGCCTGAACGCCCAAACGCAGCACGACAGCTATACGCTGCCCCTCATTGAGGACATGCTGCAAAAGCAACACCGGCGGAGGATCTTCACGGTGATTGACCTGAAACATGGTTATCATCAGATGCCTCTCGCCGAGGAGTCCCGTGCCTGCACAGCCATGAGCACCCCACTTGGACCTCTCCAGTGGAAGGTGATGCCTATGGGCGTTACCAACGGCAATGCGGCTTTTCAGCGGATGCTGGAGAACCTGCTTGAGCCGGTGCGCGACTGTGCGGACCCCTTCGTGGACGACGTGATCATCGCGTCCGGGGACCCCAGCATGAGCTACGAGGAGCTCCTGGAGGCACACGAGAGGGACGTCACTCGAGTGCTGGACCTTCTGGTTCGGCACAAACTCACGGGCAGCAGTGACAAGGCCACCATTGCGGTAAGCGAGGTGGTCTTCGCTGGCCACGTGGTCGGGAACGGGCAGCGAAAGCCCATACCTGGCAAGGTGGCTGCGATTGAGCACTGGGAAAAGCCCAAAACGGTCTCTGAGCTACGGGCGTATCTGGGGTTCTGCAATTACTACTCGGGGTATATCAAGATGTATGCCGAGTATGCAGCCCCCATGACGACCATGCTCAAGGGCAACCGAGAGGAGACCAAGAAGGGGTCCAAGAAGGCTCTGGTCTGGACTGAAGAGTCCGACCGTGCCTTTGAGGGGATGAAGCAGGCGCTGCTATCCGCAGTGGGTCTGCACCTCGTGGATCCCGACCGAGGGTTCGTCCTGCGCACCGACGCTTCCGACTACGCCATTGGCGCTGTGTTGGAGCAAGTGCTTGACGACGGGAGGCACGTGCCCGTGGCCTTCTGGAGCCGAGTCCTGGCGGAAGGCCAGAGACGGACGTGGACGCCCCGTGAAAAGGAGGCGTATGCCATCGTCATGGCTCTCAGGAAATGAGCTGGGTACATAGCCCTCCATCCCGTCACCGTCTGCACCGACCATCAGAGTCTGCAGTCGTGGCACAAGGAGCACGTGGACACCCCCTCAGGTCCCGCCTCCCGACGGGCAAGATGGCATGAGACCTTGGCCAAGTTCGACCTTACGGTTGTTTATATTCCTGGAAAGGATAACACCGTGGCGGACTGTCTCAGTAGGTGGGCCTATCCCGCCAGCAAGGGCATGCAGGATATCTCTGCCCATGGCGATGAGGCTGAGACTGCTGAAGCCAAGAGGATCATTGAAATGGAGCGCCTGATGGAGGAGGAGGGTGCTAAATGCTTCGTCCTCATGGCTGCAGATGCCCCCCTCGCTTCGAGGGTGAGCAGAACAGTCAGTATACTCGCCCCTGTGGGTGCCGCGGGCGGAAGGCCCGGTCCGGCACCCCCTGTGGGAACTGAGTCCGACAAGCACCTCTTCCCGGAGTCTTGCCTCCAGGACGACTGGACCGACGATTACGCCAAGTCTGAGGCCTTTGCGGCCGAGTATAGGGCTGTGACCGACCCTGACGACGGGCAGAAGTGGCCAAAGGGGCTGACCGAGGAAGATGGCAAGCTCTACCGGAATGGTAAGCTGCTAGTCCCGGAGTCCCGGGTGCTCGAGCTTTGTGAAGCTTGGCACCACCACATGCTGCACCCAGGGGTCAAGAAGCAAGCCCTTGACATGCAGCGCCGGTTCGAGATCGACCACATCGTTCTCTACACCGCCATCAAGAAGGTCAGGAAGGGTTGCTCGGTCTGTCAGGCCTGCAATCCCGACAACCGGAACGTCAAGGGGGAACCCCAATGGACCCCGGTTCCTGATCAGCCCATGGAGAGCGTGGCCATGGACGTCTTCTCCATGCCCGAAGTGCACATAGGCAAGTAGACCTTTGACTGTGTGGTTCTCTGTGTGGACCGCCACAGCGGCTACGTTGTAGCCGTTCCGGCACGCAAAAAGGGGTTGCTTGCCAAGGAAGTGGCAGTCATGATGATTCGTCATTGGCTGACCGTCTTTGACATCTCCCCCACCATTTGCAGTGACCGAGGGCCCCAGTTTACTGGTGGCTGGTTCAAGGCTATGTGTTCCCTCATGGGGATACGTCATGCCAAGAGCGTCGCCTATCTCAGCCGGTCTAACGGCCGTGCTGAAGTGGCTGGACGGCAGCTGTTCGAGAAGCTGCGCAAGATCCACATCACCAATCCACGGCGGAACTGGTTTGAGGAGATGTGGCCTGCTCTGAAGGCCCATCATGACACCCCCACACCGGGCGGTTTGTCCCCTCACCAAATTCTGTTCGGCAGGGACCCCCTGGGTCGGGGACTTCCCTTGTCTGGTGATGGCATGGCTATGGATGCCAAGGAATTCTTCGCGCGGCAAGAGCAAACGGCGCAGGACATCCGCCAGCAGCTTGAGAAGGAGCATGCTGAGCGTCAGAAGTCCGCCCCGAGCTCGACAGCTCAGAAGTTCAGGGTGGGAGACCCGGTGTGGGTGATCAGACCCCGCCCCATGGGCACCCACCGCACCAAGACCTGGTTCACACCTGGAGAGGTGGTCCGCAGGATTGGTGAGGACACCTACCGCATCAAGGTGGGTCACGGACAGTTCCGGGAGCGCCACGAGAGTCAACTCCGTGTGCGGGAACCCGACCTCCGTGGCCGACATGTGTCCCTGGACTACGCCAAACATGAGGCCGACTCGGACGACGACTATGCCGAGCAGGACGACTATACACTCGAGAAGATCCTGGCTCAGCGTCCGAAAGCCTCGGCACCTGGAGGTCTGGAGTTCAAGGTTCGTTGGCGAGGCTATGGGCCGTCCCACGACACCTGGGAACCCGTCTCCTCATTCGTGCCGCGGGTCAATACTCCCTTCATGGAGTACATCCGCAAGCACAAGACCAAGATCCACGTTTCGGACTTGGCAGCACTCACCCGGGCGATTGCAGCCAGGGGTGCCTGATCAGCGCCCTGAGCTCTCCCCTGATGCGTTTTGAGCGCTTGTGAGGCCGACGAATCGTCCCTTACTCGCTTGCTCTCTTCCATCTTTTGGTGACAGAGTGGCCATATACCCCCCCCTGCTGAGTCCAGAGGAGGATGGCCCCTCTCTTCAATTCCATTCGTCACTCACCCCCCTGCTGAATCCTTGGGAAACCAGGTAGGGCGACTGACCTTCATTTTTCTGAGCTCTTGGGGCCTTGAAGCCCATACGACGTTGCGCAACGGATGCCGCTGTCATCGGCATTGCGATTTTTGGTGTGTGGTCTGGTCCCATGGCATTTGCGGGATCCAGACCAGTCGACGTGTGTCTCGAGACTATATATGGCCTGAACTCAGGCGTTTTCCTGTCCACCCTCCTGCATTGCCTTATCCTGACCGTGGCGTGGTTTGGCGCTCTGTCCAGAGCGTGT
This sequence comes from Eutreptiella sp. 'Long Island Sound 2002', assembly GCA_964036045.1. Taxonomy (NCBI): domain Eukaryota; phylum Euglenozoa; class Euglenophyceae; order Eutreptiales; family Eutreptiaceae; genus Eutreptiella; species Eutreptiella sp. 'Long Island Sound 2002'. The sequence goes on from CAXIWF010000847.1 coordinate 6,294, forward strand.
TTACACGCCTATTTACCCAGATTGTTGCTTGTTTTTCTGCCCTCCAGGATATGTGCATCTGTATGTTAAGTGTCATCGGACCATCGCTGAGGGATGGACTGTTTCTCACCACGAATCGGGATACAGAGGCACCTTGAGTCGCCGTGTACATGTTCTTACAGCCTGGTCCAGCCTGGACCAGTACTTGATTACATATTCTTCTGTTTGAGTGCCTGTGATACCGTGTTGCCCTATTCGCTGTGATGTGTGGATATCCTGATGGCGCCAGGCGGGAAGCCCAGTTGCCTGACTACACTCCCAGCGGTCCGCCACTGTCAGTCCCAGTGTGAGCCTACCGATTCGCAGACGCACTTGCATTCGGATGGCGGCCTCCGGTGCTCCTGACCTCGGTCAGTCTGCCTGGGAAAATGGTGGTTTGAGGAGTCGACGCCTCCGCCCACACTGCATGAGGACTCCCTCATGTATGGCCTTCGTGGCAGTAGGGCGAGGGAAAAGACGGCCTTGATGCCCGATCCCTTCAGGAGGAGTTCCCTTAAGATCTGGGGTTCTTAAGGAGTTCGACTATGGCACTCTGGACTCGCGTCGTATGGATATGGACATGGTGCGCCCGAGGAAGGACCCGTGGGGACTCTCCCCAGTCGGCGGGCCTTGGGAAGCTTGGGGTAGCCTGATGGATCTTTGTGGTCGCTCTCGACTTGTGGGACCACCTCGGTCGTCGTGTGTCGCCTATGTTGGCCGTGTATGCCACTGCCACTGTGGTGGTGACCGTAGCAGCCGGCACCCGGTGCGCCTGGTATGGGTTAACGGGTCCTTTGGATGCCGAACAATCGCCGCCAGGACCCGGGACTTGATACTTGATACTATACATGTGCTACGAGCTTATACAGCATCATACCTATCTTACTGTGACTTACTGAAGTGAGGATGTGACACCCCCCCCCCCTTCAGGAAGTGGTCCTGGGTACCCGCTGCCATGCGTGGGTGTTATCGAGCCCCCCCCAGGGTTTGCTCTAAGGAGGGGGGTGAAGCGGTACCCAGAACCCCATGGCCAGGTTACGGCATACAACCGGTCTCCGGTCCACTAACCCCATGTACGGAAGTATTCCGTGCCGTAAAGCCCCGCATCGGCAACCGATGCACCGCCAGCGGAGATTTGTGTATCAGAATATCAGCAATCAACAGGGTTTTATTTTCATATTGTTTCGGTCAATTTTTACGCTTTCGTTCTGATACTCACTGTTTTGACTGCTGGCGGTTGGATCGCGACTTTACCGTAACCGCCAGTTTAACTGTAATTAATGGAAATTTTAACGCTATCCGCGACGAAGGCTCCAAAGTCGCCAGGAACTGCATTGATGCATCCGCAATTTTCATAATTAATACTCGCAACCTTAATCCGAATTTTTCAGGATGTCGGAATCGGATTTTCGACTTCGACATCCCCGCACTTGATTTGACCTCTTTCGAGTGGATCTACGTGCTTCCCTATGCACGAATCAACTTTCCTTTTCTCTCGCCCTCCATTTGACTCAGAGATATGGGCAAAACAAAGTTGATTCGTGAGGCCACTTGTGAGGGTCATATCTCGTGCCGCTTGCGAGTATTGACGATAAGGAAACGTGGGATGTATTCACAATACTCCCGACGTAATTTAGGAAGCATCATATGCCTTGCGTTTCCACACGTGCGCGCTAGTGTAATGGATCATGGTCAAGAGGGTAGAGTTTGCGTCATAACTCTTTGGCCATGACATTGCGTGCGTTAAGATAACTTTCGAGTGTAGCGCGCAAGTGTTGGTGTTGCATAGGAACTCTCCTTGAGTTCCTATGAGCGATTGACACAAAGTTATGCCCTTGGAGGGGCATGACATATCGTGGTGGGAGCTACCTTTTTGGGCAGTATGGAGTATGTGCCATGTGTTGTGTTGCGTGCCCATTTGGCGGGTCCATTACTCCAAGCCAAGCCCGCCAATGGACCTCATATTGTGCAAGCCCCTTCTCCATACTCCCTACGGTCAATCGCAAGCCTAACCTTCGTGAAGGGAAGCTTGTGTGGTGATCCCGAAGCGATGCGTTGGGAGCAAGGTGTGTATTTTGCAATTTTCCATATTTTCATGTGCCCACTTGGGAAGTAGCGCTCGTAACCTTTCAAGGCGCCCCAAGTGGAGCACATATGTGGGATCGAAGGTCATTGGTGTCAAGTCATTGTGTTTAGAAGGATTAGTTAATTGCACGACCCAAGCCAAAGATATTATAATATAATTGTGCACCTTTCAATGCACTTTTGTGGGTCTTTGTGCCAATTTTGCCGTTTTTGGCCCGTCATGATGTCAAGTGGCGACCGTGTATCTCAACGTTGCGCTCAATTGACATCATGACCCAAGTATGCAGAGCACACGCGCGCACATATTTGTGCACGGAATTAGTTTTTTATAAAGCTTTGTTTTATTATAAAAAGATCTGAATTTCGTAGGAATGTATTGTGTGACGGCATGCATGAATGCGTGATGACACGATTGTACATTGCTTTAGTGTGCAATGGGATTATTGCGATCTGAGCAAGAGGCAAGATCGCTCAGTACTTCTGAACTATAAAGAAAGGTCGTATTGCAGCTATTTGCTTCGCTATTGGGTTCCGCCGTCTTCGGTATTGTGGGTCGTCCAGGAGTTCTTTGAAATCAAGACTTTGGATTTTGGTGCAAAAGATCTTGGAAAGCACACAACAAAACACCGCATAAGTGTTTTGAAAATATATCGGAGGCAAAACGGTTTTACAATGTGCCAGTGTGCCCAAATTTATGGAGCATTCGCTAGCAGAAGTCAAAGTGTTTGGGCGGTGTTATTGATCAGGGAGTGGTGCAAGCCCAAGGCAATGTGCGATGGAAAAGGGTTCTTCAGCCCATAATTTTCTCTTGCGGACGGAGCCATAGCAAGAGAAATATCACTGCAGATCGCTTGATGAAAGAGTTGCAAAAAAGTTCTTCCACTGATGTCTGGATATGTTGTAAAGAAGGTCCCTACCAGGACCGGCCCCCGCTATGCCCCTTCCGCCTGTCACCCCTGCTGACTTGCTCCTGATCAACGATTGCATTTAACAAAATCCAGGGTCCAAAAACCAAAAATATAGAAAATCCAATCCTCCTTCAACCCTGAACAGCAATCAGATCCCATAAATACAGCAGTAACCCGATCCACAATCCAATCCACACTGCGGGCTTCCGTTCAGCACACCGGTCGTCCCACGGTGGCGGGCATATACAAGAATTGCACCAAAGAGGAAAGCCCTGAAATTGGCATATGAACACAAATAAAGCAAAGTTGGGGAAAGATGGAAAATGTACACAATCACAGCCATAGACCCCTCATTCCCTGGACTCAAGACCTTCCCTTGACTCACCAACATGCTGTTCTGAACCCAGTCAAGTCAGATGGCTAAATGCCATGTGTCAAAAGTCACTACACAAACCCCAAAAATGTGTTCCCTCCCAAGCCTATAAATCCTAGCCCAATAGGGGAGGTGGCGTGCCATGGCCTAGAGTGGCACTCAGGACCATGCCCTACCCTGACATAACCTTGGTTGGACTTGGAGTCAAATGGGCTTGGAGAACTGCCCCATGAAGATGACCTCACAACATGACAAAATCAGGCAAATCACACCATAATGCCCAAAATTCAATTATATACTCAAAAATGCACACGGCAAATATTCAAATGCTCCATGCATGTGTCAAACCGGAAAGTAGTATACAAGGGTGATATAGACCAAAGGTCCATGCCCAAGAATATCCCATCATGGGCTCCGAAACCCCTCCGGTTATGTACATGACATGCTTCACAAGTCAGCTCATGAGTTTGAGACCTAATTTTGTGAGGCCTCGTGTGCCAAGCCAAAGTGACCATGTAAATTTGGCATATGGTGAGGTACAACACCGAAGCATATGCCAACATATAAGCAACATACCATAGTTCACAGATCCCTAGGCACTTTACTGTTAGCCGACCAGTTGAGCACATAAAACACAAAAATGAGCATAAAATGAGGTCAAAAACATGCAAATAATGCCAAATTCAAGATAATTACACTAGTATAAAACTTTGCTCACCCATGGTGTCAACCTATGACTCAAAACACAATTGCTTGAGACGATTTGCAAACAATCCCCCCACTGGGATCCCCATATGGACGCACAAGGACACCTTCGAACCTCCTCCCAACACGCACCATGAAAATGGGAAAATTGATATTGTCGCTTGTGGGTCGCTCTGTAAGCCCTCCCACATGCACTATATGAGCGGTAGACTTAGTCTAGCGCTATGGAGTTCACCATTGGGACATGGGCGAAGCCCTTGCCACGTATGACTCCATATATCTTCCTACAAACGGAGATATATAACACGGGCGTGAGCCTATTGAAGCACATACCATGCATATAACACATACCCTCAAAAGTGGCTCCCACCATGATATGCCATGACCCTCCATGGACATAACTTCACGTTAAAAATACGTAGGAACCCAAGGAAAGTTGCTATGCAACCCCAACACTCATGCGGTACACTCGAAAGTCGCATTGAAATATTCGGTTGCACGGTCCAAGAGTTATATATCACTTTCTACCCTCTTGACCATTATCCCTTGCTATAGCGGCCATGTGTACACACCAAAGGCGTTTGATGCTTCCTAAATTTAGTTGAGACCGATGCGGTTCCAACCCACCTCTCGAAATTGATCTACTCGCGGTGAACCGGAGATATGACCTTTCAAAGTGGCCTCACGCATCAACTTTGTTTCGCCAATATCTCTAAGCAAAACGAAGGGCATAACAAAAGGAAGGTTGATTCGTGATCGGGGAAAAATGTCGGACCACTCGAGATTCGTCATATCGAGTGCGGCGATGTCGAAGTCGAAAATCCGATTCTGAAAGTCTGAAAAAATCGGATTAATTTTGCGAGTGTATAATATGAAAATTGCGGAAGCAACGAACCCTTTACTGATGAAATCTGACCCTTCATCGGGGTTTCCGCCAAAATATCTGTAAATAACAGTTAACCAATCGGTTACCGCAAAATCGCGAGCAAACTGACAGTCGCCGATACATTGACCATCAGAACGGAAGGCTGAAAAATTACGGAAACATTATGATAAAAAAACCCTATTGATTCCTGATATTCTGATATATAGATCTCCGCTGGCGGCGCCTCAGTACTGATTATGGCCGCTCATAGCCGGAATGGCCAAACCTATCACACTATCACATCGGGTTAGGTCAGGTGGATGGGAGAGTATGATATCAGCCAATGGCGGCTTGCCGGCACATAGATACACACCCCAAGTGACCCAAAGATGGCCACGGGGGTCCGAACCGGCTTCACCCCCCTTCTCAGAGCGTTGTTACCACTCGGAATTCATTGAAGAGAGGACGGGAGGACCTCAATGGGCTCCAACCCCCCCCCCCCCATGTCCCAAGGACACATGGAGGCCCCACACACGTCGTAGGCGTCCCCCACGCCCCAAGGGAGGGGTGAGGACACTGATAATCGGTGCCCTACGCCATATCCGGTCTCCTCTTGATCTACAACATGGACCAAGGGGATCAAAGATAGAGAAACGTCATCGGTCGACCTAAATAAGTATACCACAATGAAATATATATGTGGAGATCGAGTGAAGGGGGTATATGGCCAATCAAGGCCCAAAAATCCCCGGATGAACGCCCTCACCCGTCTCCCAAGCACAGAAACAAACAAAGATGCCAAGGGGGATCCATTACGGTGCTACTGCAGCTACCAAATGGACCAACACGTCCTTGACATCCAAAGAAATGCTCTTTTTCTTCAGGTAGTCCATCCAGACCGTGGTGTACCTCGGCACGAAACTGCTCGGAGGCTCCCACGAATCCCTGGATGCGGCGAATCCCTTCCAACGGACTTTATAAAGCCTACCCCCAGGCGTCCCCGGGTCCGGCTTGTCCGCCAGGATCCTCTCAGCGGTGAAGTCGTTGTCCTCACCCTCGTCGTCCGAGTCCACATCGCCGGCGGTGAACTCGAAGGTGCCAGGACGTCCGCTGGGGTCGGTTGCTCGGGGACGAAGCTGGGTATGGTCGCGGTCCAGGATCTTGTTATCCCCCTGTAAGTGCGGCTAGCCCCATCTGCTCAGATTTTCAGACATTCTGCCCAGATTGGCTACATTTTGGTCATTCCCTTTGCTTCGGCGGAATTGCCGCCTCGCAGCTCAGTCACAGGATATTTCCTATATATTTCTGATATGCCGGATTTGATTCCGCGGTCCATTTCCCGTAAATCCGCCGCGTTCCGCTATTTTAGCTGGAATCGCCATTTGCCGCTGACGCGCGCTCGCGGGCCAGATCGGCCAAACCTTTTTACATAAATGGATTATTTAAATCTTTTCAGACAGTTTTGGACACTCAGATGTATTTAGAATAATTCCCCTCAATTTTCTTCATAGACTGGGATTTTCTGCCGGACCACAATCAGCATGGACCTTGCTTCTGTTGTCGCTGCTCTCGCCTCCGTTGGTGTCCGAGTGTCCGGTTCTACCCCCAATAACAACATCCAGGGAGACTCCTCGCGTGCCTGCCCCACTGGTCTTGCCGGCCCCGAGCCCTCCGGCACCCACAACGACCCAGGGCAGCACTTTCATGGTAGCAGAGGCTACCTGAATGTTGTTCCTTTGGTGTCCCAACCACAGCTAGCTCCCCACTACGGCCCCGTAGACTCCGCCACCTCCGGAGACGTAACGATTACGCTGCCGTGGTGCTGTGCGAACGAGGCCTTGAGAGGAATGCCTTGCGCAAGCCCAAATTGCCCAAGAAGGGCACAAATCAGCAGCTGTGGAGGCCCAGATTACAATCAAGATCCCAGTCGAAATTGGCCATCAAGCAGCTGGAATCTCCCAGCTTACGCTAATGGCAACGCTCCGGTGGAGCTTACGGACCTGGCAGGTACCAATGCTCCCTACCAGTGTCCACATTTTGAGACCATCGACGCCGACATTGACGACATTGAGATGGGTGGTCCAGGTGAGGTACCTACCTATAATCGACCAGCCTCATGGGCACAATGGGACAACCATTTGTCTTCCGAAGTGACCCGTAACCTTGAGGCGCTTGAGGCCCTGTGTCTATTAGCCACGTCTAAGCTGATAGGACAAGAAAGAATCGCCTCTGATTTTTTATTTGAATATTTTTTCCTCCTTCAAGAAGAAATTAAGACCAGGATGTGGTGGTGTTCTCAAGAAGATGAATCTTTTGCCATTTTTGTGCAGATCTGGGAGGCAAGTCCCTTCCCGAAGGAGAAGACCAAGGCACCTGTTGCGGGGCCCTCCGCCCCTCATCCCTCTGTTTCCATCCGCGACGATCTCGCCGTCACGAGCACACCACACCCCCCACCGTAGTACCGGGGTCACACCCCTGGCACGTGGTCATCGTGCGACTACCCACAGGAGCAGACACAGGAAGCGCCCAACAGGGATGGGCGGACAGGTGGGCACACGTGTGCGCCTCCCTGCACGAAGGGCTGCACAGACCCTCCCTCACCAGTCACACCCTCGAACCGGCCCCCACCACGGCCGAATCCCACACCGGGGCGGCCCCCCCCACCGGAGTCTGGGCCTACACGCGCACCCTCCACCGCGAGGCAGCGGAAGCCCTCAAGACCGCCATCTCCAACCACCAAGGCCTCGTGCACACCCCCCCCGATAACACACAAAAGGGCTACACCCTATGGTGGCACCACCCCGCACCAGAAGGGGGCCTGCAGCCACCGGCAGACCAGCCTGGCATCGGCCCAGACCTCACGGCGATCGCCCGCGCCGTCGCCGCCATGGCCCAGCAAGTTGGGGCGCCACCCCAATGGGCACCGTCCATCATCAAGGAAACGGCGGCACGCCACAACCCAGCTTTCGCACACTTCCGGGGACGCCCCATTCATCCCACCCTACCGGACCTCGACCTCCCCGCCCACGATGCGTGGGCAGTCCACATCCTCGTGCCCCACGACACCGCCCCCAAAACAGGGGACGCGACGGCACGCATCACCAAACAACTCCCCAATACCGCGCTCCACTACGACATACCAACGCCCAACGTCATCGTCACCCACAACACGGGTCGCGACCACTACTACCTCCAGGCCACGCATGAGCGCTCCCCCATCACCGTATACACCTTCACCACCTACCCTGGCCTCCAGCCACCGCAACACCACCGACGCCCGGCATGGAAGCACCCCCTACACGTCGCCCCGACCCCAGGCAAAAGGCCCACCCACCACGCGCCCCCTCCCGCCGACAGCACCGCCCTCCACACCGCCCGCAGACGGGCCGCAGCACAACACCAAAGCCACCTGCTCCCACGCATTAACGCTGGGCCCGGCACCATCACCGAGGCCACCCACAAAAGCACCTTGAACCTACTGGCTCGCAAACTACGCCCCAAAATGGCACTGGAGGACACGCTCTGGATATACTATGGCGAAGGCCGCACGGCACGGGTGGCGGACCTCCGCAACATCATCCCCCGCCACATCCAGCGAGCGGTAGGGCCCTTCACCGTGTACGCGGTACCGCACCCCATAACAGCCCCATGCACCCACTGCAACCCTCGGTGCGCGCTACCATGCGCAGGCGCTCTGCAGCAACCCCTGCCCACCCCTACCTACAGGGGGGGCATATTCCTCGGCACGGTGCCCGGAGACCCACACCCCTACCTCCTGCCCGCGGCGGACCGCCACCACGCCATACCACTACACCTTGTCGAGCACCTGGCGGTGGGACCATCCCCCTTCCAGAAGCGCCCCCCCCACACCCCATCCGACGGACGCCCGCCAGATGAGCCGACACACGCCACACCGGGACCCAAACGCGCCATCGCACTCCTCACCCTAAAGGCGGAAGCCGCCATCCCCCGAGACCTGGAGGGGGAAAACCACCTCATGGTGGAAGGGCTGACGGAACACGTCCTGATCGCAGCCATGTACGCCACGGCGTCCGCATCCCGCCTCTGGGAGGACCGCCCCTCCCCACCTCTAGCCCAAGCAGCGCAGGACCCCCCCGACACGGGCCCCACCGCCGAGGACATCCACCAAATCCTCAACATGCGAGCACCCCCGAAGACCCACCCTGCGGTCCGCCCCATCCAGCTCGTCAGCTGGGACGCCATGGACGCCCCCCCGGCCACCACGGAGGTCCACATCCTCAAACACCGGGACACCTGGTGGACGGTGGAATGGGACGACCACGGCAAGGTCAGACGGGCAACGGCACACGCCCCCGACGGCGAAGTCCCGCCCCCACCACGCGGAGGAGACCGCTTGCGACTCGCCGCACGCATCCCCCACGCCCCAGAGGCAGCCTGGGAAGCGCTGCACTACGCCCTCTACTGGGCGCAGGGGGCGCCAGAAGGCCCCCTCCCCCCGGAACGCACCCCAGCGTGGACACGCCACGCCACCCGCTACACGGCCCACATGCGCCGCCACGGGGCAGGCACCGGGCACCGGCTCCTCACCTGGCCCACGGACCCGCCCGACGCCCTGCAGGAGGCCGAGGAAGTGCTTGGCCTCATGACCAAGCAAGTGTTCCAACTGGCGGACCCCGTCCCCACGTCCAAGCCCGACGTCCCAGCCGCACGCGAACACCCCGTGTTTGCACCGGGCCACGCACCCGTACAGCGGCCCCAGGGCGCACCTCCCCAACGGGGACAACCCGCTGCCCGACGCCGCCAAGGTGCGCAAAAGCGCAAGGCCTCCACACAGGCCAAACCCGCGCCAAAGCCAAGGGCCAAGCCGAAGAGCTGGACCAAAGAGGAAGCCGCTGCCCTGTATCCCGAATACGCCATCAACACCCGGGTGCAGCTGCCCTTCGAGTACCCCACGGCCGCGGGCCCCTCCAAGTGGATATGGGCCGCAGGGGAGGTCAAGCACCGGTACCGCGTCACCGGGGACCACCAGGGGTTCAGTATTAAAATCAAGTGGGACCCGGCCACCCCCAACGACAAGAAGCTGGGGCGCACCATCGAACTCTGGCGAGACCAAGCCGGTCGTGAGATGGTCCCCATGCAGCTGTGCACCCCCGACACGGAGCACCTCACCGGCACCGAGTACACGGGCGAAGTCCACAATGCATGGGCCCTACCCCAACCCCAGAAGCGGAACCGCAGGGCACCCGCAGCTCAGGGCGTCATCGACCTCCTCAACGCCTGACGGGGCCAGGGCCGGACACGGCCCGCCCCCCCGACTACCGGTCCCCAGAAACCGGCGCCTGCGGAAGCCCACGCCCGCATCAACATCCTCAACGAGCCCGCGGTCACCTACGACCCCACCAAGGCCGCCACACTGCAAGCCATGCCCGGGCCGCACCCCCAAGGCGCAGACCTCCTGGGGTTCCTGGAGCAAGCCCTCCGCAAAGCGGACCAACCCGAACCAGCACCAATCCTGGACCCAGAGGGGAACAAATATCACGCCCACTGGGAACGGGGGGTACCCCTCTACCACAAGACATCGGTCACGGTACATGCCCAGCCCGACCTCGGAGTGGATGGTCGCCTCGGGGCGTACGAGTGCGTGGGGCCCGGATGGCAGCTAAACGTGCTGCTCACGCACGTCCCGTTCGGGGAGGAGACCAAGGACTTCCTGGACACCCTGAGCCTGGCGTACCGCCGACTCTCCCTCCTGGCACCCACCATCATCATAGGCGACCTAAACGCCGCTCCCACCGACGACGACCGCACCGGCCCACCCACAGCCACCGACATAGCTGTCCGGGACGCCATGCACCAGCTGGGCCTCACCGACCTCACGGCAGGGCTCACCGGCACACCTTCCCATTACCCCCACCAAGCCGGCACCCACCCATCCCGCATCGACACGTGCTACGGGGACCCAACCACGGTGCGCGTCCACGAAGCAGCCTACGGGGACCTCCCGCCCACAGGCACGGGCCACCGGCCCCTCTACATCGACCTCATCATCCCCGACCTACCCCCACCCGCAGCCACCCTGCCAGACGACACCCTCCCACCCACACTGCAGTTCCCGGCCGAGGACGACCACGGCGCCTGGCACAGGTATAACAGGGCCCTACACGCCATCCTACGCCGCCCGGGTGCACCGACACTCACCACCGCCATGCGCCGGGCGGCACAAGCATGCGGCATGGAGCGTGACACCAACCACACGGGAGCACCACCGGACCTCACCCTCCAGCAACTCGTCCATGACATCTGGACCACGAAAGGGGAACTCGCCACCCTGCTACGCCCCAGCACACCGGAGGCACGAGACCGGGACGCCCACCTCCGTGCGCTCCTCACCACCCGCCGCCACCAACTCCAGGAATGGCACGCCCACCGCATAGCGGCAGCAGCCCAGGAACGCGAAAGATACGGCAGAAACGACACGCCGTACAAGTCCCTACGGTACGTCAGCCGCATCCTGGAGGACACGGGGCGCCGTACCATCCACGCGGTCCGCACCCCCGAAGGAGGCCTCACCAATGACCCCGACGCCGTCCTCCAGGCAGTCCTGGACAGCTTCCAGGCGCAACACGGAGACGCCCTCCCCGAGCTCGACCCCCACACCAGAAACACCATCCGCGAGCATGTGCCCAGGGTCTTCAACCGGGAACAGCGGCGCGCCATCGAACACGACCCCTTCAGCATCTCAGAACTGCAGCGCGCCCTGGACCGCCTGAAGAAGGGGGTCGTACCCGGCGTCGACGGTTTGCCGGCCGAAGCATACCAACGTCTCACCCTGCCCATCAAACGCCGCCTGGCAGCCCGCCTGTGGGACATCGTCACGGGCGCCACGCCCATCCCCCCTGAGTGGGCCAACCTGGTCCACCCCCTCTACAAAAAGGGGGACTGGGCGCAGCCGGGGAACTGGCGGCCCATAGTATGCGCCACCACCGAGGTCAAGCTGGTGTGGACGCTCATCCTGGGCCGCATCGCGCCAGCGGTCTTCGCCCACGTGCCCGCCAGCATGTGGGGGGCCATGGCCGGCAGGTCCCCCCACGAGGCCATCTTCCTCCAGGACACCGCACTGGACATGAACCCCTACGAGATGATCATCGCCTCCCTCGATGTCCAAGGCGCGTTCCCCCACGCCCCACACCGGCTCCTCACGGAGGTATGGGATGCCATGGGCCTCCCATTCCTATCCTTCATGACCGGGTACATCCAAACCCGACTCTACGCCGTCATCACGGCCGCGGGCCTCACCCCCTGGACCGGCACAGACAGCGGGGTCCCCCAGGGAGGCGCCGAAGGCCCCTTCCTCTACCTCCTCGTCACCCTGCCACTGGCATTCGAGCTAGCACGGGTATACCCGGGGTACGCCCCATACCCGCTACGGTCCCCCCTCATCAACTTCGCAGATGACAACCTCCTCACTACAGCCACCCGCCACCGCGACCCTGAGAACGCAGGGCTACCAACGACCACCGAACAAGCGTCCGCCATTCTCCAACTCACCACAACCTACCTAGACGCCCACCAGCTCCTAGTGCACCCCCGCAAATCGGTCGGGCTGGCCGACGCCGAGACCCCCACCCCCCACATCCGGAAAGGCGAACCCCTGCACCTGGAAGACACCACAGTCCACCTGGGAGTCACACAGGCCACGCGGCACCACCACATCACACTCCCAAGCAAGCTAGAAGAGCGCCTCGCCCGGCTAACCCAAATTGCCAGGGGGGACCTCCTGTCTACGCAGGGCCTGGCGTACTTCATGGAAGCAGTGCTCAACGCGGCCATCGGGTACCAAGCCCTGCACCTCCCGCGCCCCCAAGACGCACTACGCCACGCTCGACAACAAGTGACGAAGGCATGGGCGCAACACGGAGGCTGGCCCACGTCTTTCCCAAAGGAGGCCATGATGGCCCACTGGCGCTACTACGGAGACAATACGGGCGCCCTGGTCGACATGGCCTATGCCAAACACGCAGCACACCTCCTACACAGGGTAACACACAACCACCAACCAGAAGTTCGCGAGGCGGCGGCCATACGCATAAAAGAAGCGCAAATGGCCCGCAACACCTGCCCCCGGTGGATACTGGCACAACACGGCGTCTCCACCCCCGTGGGCACTGGCATCTGGGCCCAGCTACAACTCCTCCTACCGCACCACACGCACGCCATCCTGACAAACCACCACTGCGACCAACAGGGGCCACTCGTGGCCACACACACCGACATCCACCGACACCCGGCAGGCGAGGTGGACACCCTGCGCCTCGTAGGGGCCACCATCACCATAGTGTATATCACCCCAACACAGATGCAGATCATGGCCCAATGCGACGCCCACCACGCCCCGTTCCTTTCCGACCCACAATGGCCGACACGCCACGTCTTCCAAGCGTACCTCCGCGCATGTGCTACGAAGGCAGGGCGCGACATGCCGGGGCCCAAGGACATCGACACGGCGTACACAGCCTTCCAGCGCCAGCACCCCCGGCCCCGCCTGAGCGAACACGAGACCCCCAACGACGGCGGCACGACGCAGGGGGAGCCCACCCCGTCAGCCGAAGGCTGGACACCACCCACCATCCTGCTGCTAGCACCAAACGGCCACAAACATGTAACCCGCACCGTCCAGCGACACCATGCCCCCTGGTCCATCCCCAAACACAATGCACCGGAGACCGATGTACCACCAGTCAGACACAGTGACCAGGGCATACCACGCACGTGCTGGCACTGCGGCCCGGCAGCCCTCGACACGCCGTGACCCCTGCTGCACCTCATCTCCACCCACTACCACACCCCCACCGCCGCCGCCACCGCCGACCAGCAGGCATGGCTCTCCCCCTGGTTTCACACGGTACCCCCGGACCACCCGGCGCACGTAGCCTGGACCCGAACACCCACGGCGACATGGACGTTCACCAACGAGCAGGCAGACCCGGACAGCGTAGCCATGGAGTACGACCGCTGCGACCCACACCGCGCAGGACCTCAGGAGGCACCCATGCGCCCCCTACAGCACAAATGCCCCACCCTCCGCGGCGACAAGGACGACACGGAGCGGCGACAGACCATCACGTGCCAGAAATTCCACCCCAATACGGGATACCTCTTCCACCTGATGTACGCGTATATCACCCAGGGACGCCCAGACAGGGGCCTCCTCCGCCTCACCCCACGAGCCCAGGCCATCATCACCCAGGGAATAGGCGTCTATGCAGCGCCACTACTGCAACCCACGCAAATCACCGCCAGAACCACCCAGGGGAACCCCATCTACGTCTATCACCCCACAGCAATCGCCCGCCTACCCATACCCAGCGACACCGACATCATCTACTTCACTGACGCATCCGGCACCCAGCAACGCACCCCCACGGTCGGTTGCGCCTCCGTGCGCATCACCCGGCGCGCGGACGGCCTCCACGTGGAACACCACACCGGGACCACCATCTTTGGGGCGTCCTCCCACGGCGAACTGCGCACCATGGCAGACGCCGTCACCGCCACACCGCCACCCACGACGGTCCGGCCCCGCAACATCTGGGTAGTCTTGGACGCCACGGTCGACATCCACCTCACCAGGCGCCTTGCGGACCTACCCCTCCACAAAGCACTCGATTCCGGCCTCACCACACAAGCGTTGGGACTATGGATGGCCTTCAAGGGCATGCACCCCCAGGACGCCCTACACATCGTCAAGCAGGAGTCGCACCGCTACGCATACGGCAATGGACGCGCAGACACGCAGGCCAAACACCAGAACACAAACCACACCCCAGGGCTCGAACGCGTGCGACTGGACACCCCACACCACAGCCACCTGCAGCACCTGCCCCCGATACCCCTGGCCGCACAGCCCCCCCAATGGATGCCCGAGGACACGCCGTACACGGATCGAGACAAGCAGTACCACTACCCCACACCCATCCAGCAACTCGCCGCCACACTGGGCCACCCAGCAAACACCGAACTCCTCCGACGCCTCGAAAACTCCGTCCACACCCCCCTCTACTACTCCGCCCTGCGCCCGGATAGCCTCCCAGCACACCTACAAAAGCCCCGACTCCAGCTCGCCCTCGAACAACTTCCCCTCCTCACCCGATACCACCGATGGTATACGCGCCGCTCCATCCACGTCCCCGCGGGACACACCAAATGCATCTGCAGCCACGCGGAAGAAGAAACGTGGGACCACTTCAAGGCGTGCTCCCTGTACAGGGGACTGGACACCCTCACAGACTGGAACCCAACCCACACCATCGCACAGCACGCCGGATGGCTGGCGCAGTCCCCGGCGACCCAGCAACTCACCACCGTCCTCAAGCAGACGGAGGTGCTCGAGGCAGTCCGCAGGGGACTCGTCCCCACTGCCGTCTACACCTTACTACGCACCCACGCGGAGGACCCCCAGGCCACGGCGGCACACATGCAGCGAACGGCCGTTGCCAAGACGGCGGAGCAGCTCACATACCGCACCCACAAATACCTGCAGCATGCGGCAACCCTGCCACCAACAGACCAAGCCCACCTCCTCAAACTCCTGTTCTACCAACCATGAGAACCTACCCCGTGACATACCAACACCGAACCCCCACCACGTCTACACACCGTCCACCGGGCACAGCACTGGCACAGCACACACGGGCGCCACAGGCACCGCACACGCTCCCACCAGCATGCGCGCGCCACCAGCCCCCATCCCCCCACGCCGCCGTCCGTCCACAGGTACCACCAACCACCAGCCACCGCATGCCCCCTCTGCGCTCGCCAGCGGCTACCACAGACAGCCCTGCCCTGCAACCCAGACCACTGGGTCTGCCTGGGAGCCGCGCACCGCCTCACCCACTGCCCCCACTGCGGGGACCTCAACCCCCGCCACCGCGAACGGCCCGCGGCCCCAGCCGCACCCCCCCCCGCCAGCCACCCCAGCTTCTTCGGGTACCTCACCGACACTCTCCGGGACCAACTGGGAGGGTACTACGTGGCGGACGCGGCGGACCACGCATGGGCCATAGCCGTGGCCACGGGCAACACACCCCTGCCCCCCCACAGCCCACCCCTACGCCACAGCGGAGGCGGCTTGAACGTGGCGGCCCGCCACATCCTCCTCGCCCTATACCTCCACCACCGAAACCTACACCTCCCAGACCCACAACTCCCGGCCCCCCAAGCAGCAGCCCTGACGCCGGAAGCGTGGGCCGACACGGCACCAGAGGAGATAGCAGCCTACCTCCGAGCCACGTGCCGCCGGTTCGCAAACGCCCTCGGCCGACGGAAGGGAACACCTTACCCCCTCAGCGCACTCCTCTACCCGGCACACCACCCCCACCCCACACAACGGACACCCCCGGAGGGCTGGGCGTCTTTCCGGGACACCCACCTGGCCGCCCCCGACGAGGCCACCGCCACGCGGATGAGCCTCACGGACCAGGAGGCCTACGTCAGAGGCCTCAAGACGAGCCTCCAAGAGGCACACCGCTGGCGCGCCCGCTCCCCGTCGCCCCCGCGGGGACAGGGGGGTTCACCCGCCCCCGACACCCACCAGGCCAAGAAGACCAAGGGGCACCGGCACCAGGGGGCCCGCCAACGCGCCCGCCAGCAGGGCGCGACGCCCCGACCAAGGCCCGGGTCCAGCCACACCGCACCGCCCCACGCCCAGACCCCCGGGGCACACCAGCAACACCACCACCACCAACGCCCACCGCCACCACCTTACCGCAGCACCCAAACCCTGCAGCCCAGTCAGCCACCACCGCCCACACACGTCCACACCATGCCAGGACCACCGTACGCGCAGAGCCAGGGGACATGGCACCACCAACACCACCACCGCGCCCCCGTCCCTCCCAACCCCTACCCCCTAATGCCCCCAAGCTACAGCGGCCCCCACCAGCTACATCCCCACCACGCCCCAGCACAACCAGGCCCCGCGAACCACCCACCCCACATAGCGCACATCACCGCACCACACCATCACGTGTACCACCACCACCAGCCCCTGCCGCCACACCCACCAACGCCGGGGTACCACACACAACCGACACACGCTCCACACCACCACCACGCGGTCCAGCACCACCCGCCGCCCCCGCTACACGGACCCACGGCATACGAGCCACGGTACACCCCCATGGACCCGCGAGGAGCCGCGCACGCACACCGGCAACACCAGGACCGAGTAGGGGCGCCCCACCACCACCAACAGCCCCCCCACCCACACCCCATACCAGCGAGCACCATCCACCAGCAGCCACCCATCACATACGGACCACAGCCCCACCCGGGGGCTCATGCGGTCGCCTCCCACCCGCACCCCGGCACCGCGACCAGTCAAGAACCGCAAGGGCCACACGGCGCACACACGCAACACCCACACGACCCACAGGGACGCCCGGACCCCCAGCCGGCACAACACCCACCCCCGCCCCCCCCACCCCACCACCACCAGCAGCCCCCCCACCCACACCCCATACCAGCGAGCACCATCCACCGGCAGCCACCCATTACATACGGACCACCGCCCCACCCGGACGCTCATACGGCCGCCTCCCACCCACACCCCGGCACCACAACCAGTCAGGAACCGCAAGGACCACACGGCGCACACACGCAACACCCACACGACCCACAGGGACGCCCAGACCCCCAGCCAGCACAACACCCACCCCCGCCCCCCCCACCACCAACAGCGCCACCCCCACACCACCCCCCCCCGCCCCCCCCCCGAGACCAGGCCACGGACACAACACGCGGCAGCCAGCACCAACCAATCGATGTCGATGCCCCCGCCGACACATGCCACCGCGAATCCCCCCTCCCGCGGCCGCCGCAAGAGACCCCATCACCGGACCCCGCGCGCGACAACGATGACCACCCCCCCCAACCCACACCACCCCCCCCATCACACCCCGCACCACCAGTCGCCGCACCGGCCGAGCCCTACGCCCTGCACAACCCCGCAGCGGTACGGCAGCACCTCCGGGGGGTCGGGGAACAGGACGTCGTGCTGTACCTCCGCACCTCCGGCACCAGCACCCCCATCCGGGCGGCCACCCTGGTCCAGGCGGCCACCCTGGGGGAAGGCGTCAGAGACTTCCTCTTCGACGCCTTCCTCCACGTCGCCCGACACGAGCGCCCCCCACGCGCCACCCCGGACGGCGAGAGCCCGCCCCCCACGGGGAGCCGGATCTGGGTACCCCCCATCGACTGGGGGCGACACCTGGTCGGACACCCCGTGCCAGAGCGGGACAGCACCCAGGGCCGCACCCGCTACCGCGAGCCCAACATGGCCCACCCCCCACCCGACGCCACCCCCAACAGCACCAAGGAGTGGGAGCGGGAAACATGGGTGGCCCGGATGGCCTCCCTAAGCAACTTCCGGCACCACGTCCCGGGGGACATCCCCACCCCCGACGAGCAGCAGCCAGCCCCCTCCACGTACATGACCCTCATGTACAATCTGCACTACACCCTCTCCACCACCACCTACCACGCACCCACAGACCACTGGGTGGTACACGGCACCGACTCCCTCCTCCCCGCCGACTACACCCCCCCCACACACAACCCGGGCCCCGACACGTACGCCAGGGGGGAAGACCCGGACGACCCCCACATCTGGGGCACGTGGGAACCCGAATCCCTGGACGCGCTGCTCTCCATCCGCAGCAGCTACCAGGGCCTTGGTAGGGCGATGTATTGCCTCGCCAAGTGGACCCAACGGACCTGGGGGATCCCCGCGGACCGATGGGTGTGGGTGGTCACGCTGCGCCCCCAGCAGATGGAAGCCCCCCCAAACCGCGGGGGACCCACCCCCCCACGCCCCACCACCCCACAACTATGCCCGTACATGGTGGCAGCCCGCCTCATGGCGCTGCTATGGCCGGGCCCCCACACCCCCACCCAAAACTACCCCCACCTCACAGAGGGGGACATGCCCGGCATCCAGCGATGCTTCTTCGAGACCCTCGACTACCTCCAGCAGACACACCCCCGCGTCCTGGAGCAGATATGGCCACCCCCCGGGTAACCCACGTGCCCGCACAGCCGAGACAACACCGCCACGCCAGCACCAGCACGCACGGATCACCAGGGAAAACGCGCGCACACGCCCGATGCCCGAACCTGCACCCGCGTTCTCGCTACTTACAGGACCCAGCATCATACGCCCGCCCCCGAGGCCCGGGACCCTCCGCCGTCTCCCGCGGCCCTCTCCTCCGCCTCCGACTCCACAACCTCCACCACCACGACCACCTCATCCACCACCACCACCACCACGTCCTCATCCAGCACTCCACCCCCCAGGCCGCGGAAGACACCTCCCAAACGGGCCTCCAAACCCGCCCCCACCGCGAGCAGCCCCACCGCCGCCAAAGCCCACGCCCCGGCGAAGCCCATACCCACGACCCAGCCGAAGCCCAAGGCCGCCGCCAAAGGGCAGCCCGCAGCCAAGCCCAAGCCCAGGCCCAAACCCGGCGCCACGACGGCAGCTCGGGCCCGGCCCCCCCAGGATGTCCTCTACGACATCCGGCCCCAGCCGTCCCAGGCCCGAAGGCAGCAGCGCCCAGCGCGGCGCCCCCCCACCGTCACCGACACCACCGCCGCCACCTTCATGGCGGAGCGCGCCGCGGCCGAAGCGCGGCGCGCCTCGTCCCACCACCTCCCAAAGCCCACCCCCCGGGCCCACGGACCGCTCCAGGGTCCACCAGCAGCGCCCACGCCCCCCTACCGGCCCCCGATGACAGCCCACATGCAACGCATGCCCCACTACCGCCGCCGCCACGAATCCCCGCCCAACCCCGAGGCGGAGACCGTACGCGCACACCCGCGGGTCCACATCCGCGTGCACCCCCACTCCCCACGCACCCCCACGGAACAGGACTACGAGGAATCCCCCAGGCCCGCCACCGCCGCCGGCCCCCACGACCCCATCACACCCACCCACGCACACTCCTCCGCCCAAGACCGCAGGCCCGCCCAGGAACAGTGGTGGCAGCGCTGGACCCACACGCAGCTCTGGGAGCTGCGGAAGTGGGCCCGGGGAGAGCCCTCCCTCGAGGGCCTGGTCCATCGGCCCCGCAAGGGGTCGGTGGAAAACTGCCGCCTCCGGCCGGCGGGGGGGTGGATGCCGCAGGCCGCATGGGAAGCCATGCTGGCCGATGCGCTCCACCCCCTGGGAGTCCACCCCCGCAACCTCCCCGCGCCCCAGGACCACCCGTACGTCCTCAGGCGCCTGCGGGAGACCCTCCAGGAAGCACGGCGAGACGGCATCCGCCTGTGGGACATCACCCAAAGCCCAGCCCCGCACGCACACACCCCCTCACCACCCCACAAGCGTCGGCGCACCGACACCGGCGACACCCACAACACCCCAGAAGCCCTGCGCGCCACACAACACGACGCGCCTGACCCCCCGGCCAGCGGCGCCGCCATCTAACCCCGTTATCCAGCACAGCACCACCACGGGGCGCCACGCCAGGCCCCGCCCAGAAGTCACCAAACAAACCGGACGCCGAAGGAAGCCAACGCACACGACAACGAGCACCACTACGCCCAAAGGCGCCGAACCCGGGCCCGATACCGTGGGCTCCTCTCCACCCTCAGCACGACACACACGTCACTGACGTCACTCCTCCGCCATGCCCCCTCCCACGCCACCGCCCCGCCCCCCCCCCCCTCCCGCCGCACGTCCCCACGCCGCCCAGCACCCAGCCCCACACACTGCGCCACAGCATCGCCCTAGTCCGGCTCCTCCACCATCGCGGCGCTTGGCACCTCACAGTAGACCGCCGTCCTATGGTCCCGCTCCCCCCAGCACCACTCCCAGGGCCGCACCCGACCCACGCCGTGTTCGCCCCCACG
Source organism: Eutreptiella sp. 'Long Island Sound 2002' (assembly GCA_964036045.1). Classification (NCBI taxonomy): domain Eukaryota; phylum Euglenozoa; class Euglenophyceae; order Eutreptiales; family Eutreptiaceae; genus Eutreptiella; species Eutreptiella sp. 'Long Island Sound 2002'. The sequence continues at coordinate 27,139 of CAXIWF010000847.1, forward strand.
TCGCGGGCCGCGGACATCCTCCCGCTCCCCACCACCACCCCTCCCGGGCATCGCATACTACTTACCGCCAACCCCTCGGTCCTCAGTGAGGTCCCCATCGGGCACGCCGACGCCCTGCACGTGCGCCCGCAGCTGCCCAACCTGCACGCTGCGTACGCCCCCGGCGCGCCCGCCGACCCCTCCGTGTGGGACTCCCAGTGAGGCCACCGGCCAACGGCCGGCCCACACGCACCACCCCGCACCCGCCTCGGGCGCACGACTCCGTGGACGCCGCTACCCACACGCCCGGCCCCGCGCAACCGCCTAACCGAGCCAGAACACAAGCACAAATCAAACCCGAGCCACACCCCGAAACCGCTAACCCTTGACTCCTAACCAAACCCGCCGAGGGAACAACGCAACCACAGCCCACACCCACAGCCCACACAGCCGCCTAACCAGCCAGCACCAGAAGCAAAGAAACACCACACCAAATCCACCCTGACCCAAGCCTAACCGGGCCAAAGCCCCAACACAAATCAAACCCGAGCCACAACCCGAAACCGTCAACCCTTGACTCCAAACCAGGCCCGCTGAGGGAAATGCGTAGACACAGCCCACAGCCACAGCCCACACAGCCGCCTAACCAGCCAGCACCAGAAGCAAAGAGACACCTAACCAAACCCACCCTGACCCATACCCATGTACATCAGGACACGCGAGCCGCACCCCTGGGGCGCGACCGCCGCCACAGCACCGGCGACACACGCCAGAGGACACAACGCTATAGCACCGCCGCACCAGCTGCCCATGCCTGTGCCTGCAGTGTACGCGCGCCTCTGTTTTCCTCTTTTTTGTTTTTTCTTTTTCTTTTTTCAAAAAAAAAAAAAAAAAAACGAAAAAAAAAAAAAACAAAAAAAAAAAAAACGAACATTAGGGGGGGAGGAAGAGGGACACATCCACCCAGGGCACACGCGCACCGCACACGGCACGCACACCGGTAAACAGGAGCCCAGGGGCCCAGGACACCGCACATGCAACACAACACACCGAGCGGGCACACCGGTGAACAGGAGCCAGCTGGCCCAGGACACCGCAGACGCACCACAGCAAACCGCGCGGGCACACCGGTGAACAGGAGCCCAACGGCCCAGGACGCTACACACACGTAGGGCAGCCGAGGGACAGGAAAGAACCAATACCCCATGGGTCGGACGCACTGGGGCGACCCAGCCGACCCACCGGGCCAGTGGCAGGAGCGGTACTCCAAAGCCACTGGCCCGAGCCCGGCCAGGCTGCATCGAGGACCATGGCAAACGTCACCCGGAGCCATGGAAGCAACCGGTGACAGGCGAGCCGGTACACAGTCCAGGAGGGGGTCACCTGCCAAGCAGAGTGGCCCCGCAACTCAAGCCACAAGGGTGAGGCGGTCGTACCGTAGACAAGCGGGAGCAATACCCCTCGTGGTGAGAGATACTCCACACGGCTGGGCAGCCCCCCAGAGCTGCCGCCCAAAGGAGGGGGCATGTGGCCCTACCCATGGACACATGTGGGGACACCCTCCCACCTGGGACACATGGACCGGGTGGCCGCGACAATGCCTTCCCAAGCACATGCGGGAGCGGCTCAAGAGGCACCTGACATAGGGCAGTGGGAGGGACAGGACGTCCCCTTGGTAAGACCTTCTTCCTGCAATGTCAAAGGAGGCATCCCGAGCTCCCGAAGATACCTACCTACCTACCTACCTCTGTTTCCATCCGCGACGATCTAGCCGCCGCGGTTGAGGAAGGAATTTTAGAGGCAGCTAGGCAGGCAAGCCTGGAGATTAGGACTGAAGGAGCTCCCCAAGTGGACTCCTGGCTGCGAACCACTGAGATTAGCGGTCCGACAGCCTGCTCAGGTCCTTCAGGACACGGTATGTACTGTCCTGCCGACTGCTCTTGCAGATTACAGCGAGATACGGAGCTCCAATTGCTCAAAGATCAAATGCAACTCATCATTCAGACGCTGGGAATTAAAGATCTTTTCAAGACCCACATGAGGTCTGAGGGCGCATCATCGGTGGAACAAACAACAGAACCGTCGGAGGAGGCGACAGAAACTTTTTCGATTGCTCCTTCGGTGGACTCTAAGACCACCGACGCAAGGATCAGCAGGACTAAGCTAAAGGAAAGGGTTACAATCTCTCGATCTCAGAGTAGATCGGCGAAGGCCAGGAATGAGGCTCAGAATGCCAAACGAACTGCCTCCCGTACTACCCTTCCTGCTGTTGATTCCAATGCAATAGCCCAGATGTTGCTCGCCCAGACCCTCGCCGGAGCTGGTGTGGCTAATGATGCCGCCAAGGTGTCTGCCATTACGGCCGGTGTTGGGCTGGATTCACTTCTAAATCCCACTTCATTGCGACTTCGTCAGGTTGCCAAGCAACCGAAGTATAATGGGAACCCCAGACGTTGGCCTCAGTTCCAACGGGAATTTAAATTGTGGGTTAAGACTCAAAAGCTCCAGGATGATCAGTTCCTGATGGCGCTCTTGGACTGCCTTGAGGGAGCGCCGGCCAACACTTGGCTCAGGACCTGGAGTGATCGTGAGGATTCAAGTTCCCCCCTTACCTTTGATGAGGTGTGGGAACAGTTGGAGGTACGTGGATCCCGACTGCCTGAGGACCATTACCACCAGATGTTGAAGAATTTTCCGTCGTTCTCGCGATTAATCTTGCACGAAGTGCAGGACAAGAGACAGCGCTTCTGGAATCTCGTAGAGGAATCTGAACATTCAGGCGAAAAATTTTCTAGTGCCGAGCTGAAAAATCTGATTTTTGACAAGATCCCCTCAGAAACCGCCGCCACCCTTCGGAATAAACAGTCCGAAGAAAAGGTCAAGACCTGGTGGGCGGAAGTCGATGGCTTTGACGCCTCGGCCAACAGGTTTACGGTCAGGGAGGCACTTCAAAAGTGCTCCCCCACGTCGTTTACCAAGGTGAAATTCACTGAAAACACGTGGAAAATCAAGTTTAATGAACACGAGGATCGGGACTTGTTTGTCCAAGTCCTCAACAGGGGAGTAAGTTTCCACGGCCATCGCCTGAAGGCCAGGAACTGGGTGTTTTCGTTTACCCCGCAGGAACTGTGGGAAGAGGTTGAGCGGCTCGCTGACGCCGCCAATCAGAATTTCCATGAGGGTCTTGGGGGAAACAAGAATACCCAGCAAAACACCCAAAATGAGGCCCAAAAGGGCAACAAAAAGGTGAATGACACCCGGAATGTTCAGGATCATTGTAGCATCTGCCTTCTTCTAGGTTCTACGAACCAAGCTAAGACGCATTCTACTGCTAATCACCGATGGTCTGCTTACGATCACAAGGTGATTGGTGAAAATGTCAGTAATTCGCAGAATTCAGACAGGAATGACAGACAGGTGCATGGTGCCAAGGGGGGAAAGGGTAATCCGACTCCCTCCGGTGGGAACAAAAATACTGGAGGCCCTGGCGGGTCCCAAGGCAAAGGAAATCGGACTCCATCCGGCTCCGGTGGGCAGCCAAACGGCCAGACAAGTCCCAATGGCAACGCCGGAGGCGGAAATCGAAATCCAGGCCAAACCCCTCAATCCGGTACAAACAAAGGAAATGCTCCAGGATCACAGGGTAAAGGTAAGGGAAATCCTTCAGGAACCCCTTTCTCTGGTAAGGGCAGAGGGCGTGGCGACGGTGGTGGCCCATCATCCGGCGGCCGTGGCCGTGGACGTGGAAAGGGAAATCATCGTGTGGATCAGGTCTCAGGTGCAGATCAGGTGTCCGATGCGGATCGAGATTATGTCGAAAATGCCCTGAATCCAGCGGATGATCCGTTCCAAGATGAGTGGATCGACGAATCAGCCTGTGTTCACAATGTTAACGCAGCCGCTGGAGGTCAGAACGCCTAGGGGAGCCACGAAAATCGCCCCTCCCCAGGCGATTTCAGGCATGATCCCCAAATTCCTGATCGACCATTACTTGATGTAGGGTCGCTTGTCTCCTCTCCCCTGGATCCGGCAGCGGATCCTTCTGTTGCAGTGGACGAGGTTGGTGTACAGTCCAAGCACAGGGCCCGTCAGTTTGTCACAAAGCTGTGGGTCTCTGATTGCAAGGGAAATTTCCACCTCGCCACTTGTTTGTGTGACAATGGATCAGAGGTAAATCTCCAATCCAATTCGTTCTTACCCGACGACTGCGTGTTTGAGTCGCCTCATCCTGTTACCCTCGAGGGAGTTTCTGGACATTCTCTCGCAGGTGGGCAACGCGGTTGTTATATATCCACTCATTTGGTCGCTCAAGACCTTTGGGAAGAGCAAAATGTGGAAGAAGTTGTCCTTAAGGATGACTACTTCTATCGTGCCGACATAAAGTATGACCTTTATTTGGGCCATCCTTGGCTTCGCAAGAACAGGGTAGCGCCCGTAGGTCATCGTCGTTGTTTTTTGCTGGAGTCAGGTCCCTTGGAGCGTCCTGAATTTCGTTTTTTGCACGCAGGGTTTAAAAGTGCAGAAGAATTTTTGAAGCAAAAAGTGACACCAAAATTTGGTGAAGAGGTCACCATTGCAGAGGTGAATGGGAGTGCCGATTACTCCCAGGAGTTAGAATGTCTTCGTAGGGACTCCCAGCCACGACGCCCTTCGCGCTGGCACTCTTCATCCTACAGAGTTGTCGACAAATGGCGCGATGCAATTTGTGAATACTTTCATGAACACCATTCCTTTTCGCCCCAGTATGATGCCTTTGCTAACCGTATGAACAAGCGCTTTGACAAGCACTTTAGCGACGCTTGGACCCATAAATGGGACAAGAAGTTGTGGATTAATCCTCCGTTTCACTTAATCCAGCAGGTCATCCACAAAATCAAGCAAGATAAAACCCAGGCAATTTTGGTTGTGCCCTTGTGGGACGACAAGCCTTGGTTTCAGGAATTACAAGACATTTGTGTAGATTACATCGAACTTCCCAGGAAGATTAAGCTGTATGCCAGGGACGACACAGGTCCCCTGCCACAGCGGTCCTGGAGTTCACTTGCATTCCTGGTGGATGGAAAGCTTTCTGACTCTAATTCTGCTGATTCTAGTACAGATTCCTGTGTTGGGTCTGAATCTGAGGTTGAGCGTGGTACTGATGATGAATCTATTTTTTCTGATTTTTGTCCGTCAGATACCCAAGGTGATTCAACGTCCAATGGATCCGCCTCGTCTCCCTCTTCCCCAATACGGTCGACATCGAAAAGAATCTTCAGTGCACGGGCGAGGAAAAATCTTCAATTGCGCCGCAAATTCAGAGTTTTTTATGAAAAACCCCCTGTGGAAGCTTTCATGGATCCTTTCGAGGAGCTGGATCACGAAGAGAATCTCTGGGATTTCGACACACGACCCACCTATCTTCAAGAGGCAGTTGATACGGACCTGTTTAGGGACATCCGTAAGAAGATTCTTCCTGCCAAAGCCGAAGAAGTCGCCAAAGTTTTTTCGACAGTAATTCCTGGCGATCAGGTGGACACTGAATTGTGTTCCAAGTCAAGAGAAAAGATTTTTGAGGAACGGAAGGACACAACCCTTTCAGGAAAGTTGATCAAAGACCCCCCTGTCCGTGGACAGTTCGGTGAAGCCTTCATCGAGCTTCGTGAAGGGTACAAGGCAAAAAAACAGCGCCCTTATGAAAATCATGGACATAAACATGAGATCCTCAGAAAAATCATCGAGAGAAATCTCAGGGAATTTGGTTGGCTTGAGGGTTGTATGACCAGCGAATGGTGCTGTTCACCCTTCACAGTCCCGAAGCCACCGCCTGCAGACCAGAACACCATTGATGGTTGGCGAATGGTGGTTGATTTTCGCAACCTCAACGCCGAAACCAAGGCGGATTCACACCCCCTGCCCCTCATTGAGGAGGAAATCGCCAAGAGGGCAAGAGGTCGTTTGTTTTCGGTGCTGGATCTCCGTCACGGCTTTCACCAAATGCCGTTGAGGAAGGACAGCCGACCTCTCACCTGTATGTGCACGCCATGTGGCCCAGTCCAATGGACGGTCATGCCCATGGGCCTGAAGAACGCCCCCTCATTTTTTCAAAGAATGATGGAGGATGTTGCTGTTCACAACCCATCCTGAGCTTCGTGCCTTCGTGAGTGTGTACATAGATGACATAATCATCGCGACGGAGGGGGAGGGACTGACCGAAGCCGAACTGGTGGCCCTACATGAGAAGCAGCTGAACCAAGTTTTGGACATTCTTGACGCCAATCAGCTGGTTTGTGGGCCAAAGAAGGGAAAATTATTTTTAAAATCAGTCGAATTTTGTGGTTCTCTCCTAGAGAATGGCACCCGACGACCCAGTCTAGGGAAGCTCGTCGCTATTCAGAAGTGGAAGCGCCCTGAGACGATCACGGAGTTGAAAGGATTCCTGGGTTGTTGCAATTTTTACCACACTTTTGTGCCGAATTATGCCAAATTTGCTGCCCCCCTCACTGAATTATTGAAGGTAGGGAGAGATGCGGGCAAGGCAGGTTCAAAGGTTCGTGTCAAGTGGACTGACGAGTGCGAGGAGGCCTTCCATCACTTGAAGGCAGCCCTCTGTGAAGTCGCCACGTTGCATGTGCCCCAATTTGACCGACCCTTCTACATTAGAACCGACGCTTCTAGGTACGCGATCGGAGCTGTCCTTGAACAGGTTGATGAAGCCACCGGCGATCATTACCCTCTTGCATTTTGGTCTCGGAAGCTAGCCCCACGCCAAATGCAATGGTCGCCGCGTGAGCAAGAGACTTACGCCATAATTTGCGCTCTAAAAAAGTACCAATCGTGGGTTGGCACCAATCGAGTCGAGGTCCTGACGGATCATCGATCTCTGGAGTATTGGGCCACCGAACACATTGATACTGTCGCGAGCCCAGCTGGTCGACGGGCCAGATGGCACGAATTTCTCTCTCTGTTTGACCTCCATGTGTCGTATTTGCCTGGAAAACACAACACGGTAGCGGATGCTCTGAGCCGATGGGCTTACCCCGCCTCAGAGGGGCTGCAAAGTACCAACATCCATGGTACGGAGCAGGACCGCCATGTAATCATCGAATGGGATCAGGAAGAAAAGAAACTCATTCGACGTGCATGCATGCAATGCGCTGTTAAACAGCACGCATTGCCGTGTCACGACATCACGGCCATCTCAGATCCGGCGCATGCTCATGAGATCTGCACCAAAACGCTGAAAGTCGTGGAAAAAGTCACCGATCCCTCCTCAGGGAGTGTGAAACGGTTTGATTATACCCGACAAGTAAGTCGATTTCGGTTGATCCAAGGCATTAAGCGTCGAGATCCGGCCAAAACTCCACCCCTGCCTAAAGATTCCCTGATCATCCGTGACTGGACGTCCGATTATCTGCAGGATCCCATGTTTAAAGAGGTCTTTGGAAATCTCCAATCCAAAGATGCTCACAAGGATGGGATTTTTGCTGAGTACTCGTTGGATGGGGGGAAGCTGTGGATGGAGGGTAAATTGTGTGTGCCAGACGCCCTAGCCCCCCGAGTGTTAAACTGGTGGCACAAATGGGAGTCCCCCCACGCACATGGCCGTCGACTGTGGTCGATGATTAAGCATAGGTTGTTTGGATCGAGGCTCTACACTCATTGCATGAAAGTAGCCGCCGGATGTGCCCAATGTGCTGTCTCGACGCCCCCCAGCGCGAAGAAGCACGGCCATCTGAGGCCTCATCCTATTCCGGAGCGCCTCTTTAACAGAGTCACCAGTGATTTCTTCTATCTCGGTGAACTCGATGACGAAGAGTGCCATTGGACTAATAAAAAAGTCAATGGTGTGCTCCTTATTCAGTGCCGTCATTCCGGCTACATTCAAGTGTTGCCTTGCAACATTGAGTCGATGACTGGCAAGGCTGCCGCCAAATGGTGCGCGCAGACCTGGATGGGAGGTTGGGACGTCCCATCCGAGGTGGTGACGGATTCAGGCAAAGAGTACACCTCCGAATGGTGGAGAGAATTATGTGCTCGCCTTGGAATCCACCACCTCCGATGTGCAATCCACTCGCATCGAGCGCTGCCTGGTGAAAGAGCCGGCCGCTCAATTATTAATATGCTTCGTAAGGAGCTCGCGAGTGAAAAGGATTTCCATTGGATGGAAGTTCTCTTCGCATTGCTTCGCCGTTACCACAACACGCCTTTGTATCATGGCCTTTCTCCAAATGAAATTGTCTTTGGACGAAAGAAGTGTTGGTGGAACATGCCGTTGAATAATCCTCGCCCCTGTAAGGATGCTTCGCTGTTTTTGGACGAAGTCCAACGAGCAGATAAATCTGTGTCGAAATTAATCGAGAAGCATCAAGCTGACTGGCTTTGGGTTCAAAATCAAGGTCGAAAAAACCCCCACAATTTTGAAGTCGATGATCGAGTTTGGCTCCGAAAATCCGAAACCACCCTGGACGGAGATGACAAGCTTCTTCCCTTGTGGGAGGGGCCATTCGCTGTTACAGCGCGTCTTGGGGAGAACAGGTGGAGGATTCGTGTGGATGTCAGCAGGGAAATTGACGTTTCGGGCGATCGCCTCAAGAGAGAGATCCCCTCCCCCAAGGATCGAGTTAAACCCCTTTTTTGGACTGCAAAACACTTGTCTGATCGGGTCATCGAAGGGGGAAAGTACGAACTAAAGAGGATTGTTGAAGCAAGACGTGACGCCAAGGGCGAATGGGAATTTCTGTGTGAGTGGAGGGGCTTTGATTCCAGTCACAACAACTGGGAACCAGCCCAATCTTTTGTCCATGGGTACACCAAGGGGTTCATTGACTTCCTCAAGAAGCACCCCGAAATTGGAGTACTCTTGACAGATTGTTTGTCGAAACCAGACAGACAAGTGGAGAGCGACGGAAAACGACCTGTGGTGAATCGAGATCCAGCCTTTTACGGCCCTCAGCAGCCACATTCCAGGGCTGATCCGTCGATCCCCCCTCCTGCGGTCAGGCCAGCCCAGGAGCCAAACGAGGACCGAGCTTCGAGTTCGGCCGCTGATTTGCAGCGCCCAAGCCGTACGAGGGCCAGGCCAGACAGGTTGGTGGTCACATGTATTCGTGCTTGGCCGAATTAAGGAAGCCATCCTACCACATTCTGCTCAATCCACTGTTCATTCTTTCTGTTTAAGTCATGATGTGGAGAACTGCGAATGTTTGATAATTTGACGTCAATCAACTTTTCTTTGGTCTCCGTTCGGCAGACAAGGCGTAGATACGCTGACGGAGTGTGCTGCCGTGTTCAGAAAAAACCAAACTCAGGCTTAATTCAGGCAGATTCGGGGTAATCTTGTCTCTGTTGGTCTGTGCATCTTTGGAATTTGGCTACTCGTGCAGATGGAAGCAAATGTACATAATCAAAACGCTGGCCAGCGACATTCACCCCTACAGGCAACCCCTGTAGTACTGGCTGCACCAGATGCGACGCCAGGAACTCAGATCGTACCTTCATTTGCTGTGATGCTAACGCCAAAGTCCAGATTCAGATCCAGGATCCTCAAATTTACCTTGAATTCCTCAGGTTTGTCCATCATTCTGCCACTGTTGTACGAAACCAAGACGTCAATTGTTCAGACAATCTTCATCTAGGAGCTCTAGGGACTTCTAACAGCAACCTCTGAAGTCCGTAAGCTTCGTTGTATTTTTGGCACACGCCAATGTGAGCTCAATCCGACCAGAAACTGTCGAGAATGGTGAATCCAAGTGTCTTGTGGGACTCCATCGAAAGATTGGCCTTGTCCAAGTCGATTGACACCACCGCCACTGTAAATTCGGTGTCTCTCAGTTATATACTGTCAGTAAGGCGCCTTCAGAGAACCTTCGGCGCGTTACATGCCAAGGATCCAGGGCTATCATGTCCCATCATGATGCATCATCACATGATCCACATTTTGATGGAATCTGTTGGATGCTCGCGAACCAACGTGCCGGAAAGCACAATTGAGCTGAATAAACGACAATATATATTAACTCTAGTCTAAACGAAGGTGTTGGTAGTTTCAGTTGTAGACATTCCGCTTCATTTCACCTTCATCTCAGGGAATTTACTCATGTTAGGACAATTTAGATTGATTTCCTTGTCATCTCCCATCATTCCTCGAAGATCTGTTTAGATCTAAGTGAACAGAAGAACATCTTTACCTTCGGTGGTTCACTTAGGGTCTGTAGACTACATGTGTATTTGTTTAACCTCTCTGTGATTGCTTCATCCCCTTAATCTCTGCTCCAATTGAACCTCAATTTTGCTGAATCTTGTGATCATCCACCAGATGCGCTGAATCTGAGCCACATGCTGCACTTTTCAGAACGAGAAAAGCGGGAATAACACGATGTAGAGTTCGGCGAGGACACCGTAGCGTGCCCGCGACAGCGAAACTGTGCCAGAGCGCTGAGATGTCACTCCAATTCATGATCCCCCCACTCAATCCATCAATAATCTACCTCATTCTCAACCAATGCATGGTTTGGTATCGATTCTCGATACGTTTACATGCTTTTTAGCCCCTAACCTAATGTTTTACAGCACGGAGGACTGTTTGTCACTTCTCATTCTGTCTCATTTCAGGTTCATCCATCCTGATTCAGTGTCAATTCAGCCCAAATCAGGTCAGATCAAGCAGATTTCGTCTCATCGAGGCTACATTTCTATGTTTTTCTGGGACTTACCCGCACTACGTTCTTCGTTGACGTAGCGACACACCCCAGTGTGTTTTTGGAGGGGGAGTGTAAGTGCGGCTAGCCCCATCTGCTCAGATTTTCAGACATTCTGCCCAGATTGGCTACATTTTGGTCATTTTCTTTGCTTCGGCGGAATTGCCGCCTCGCAGCTCAGTCACAGGATATTTCCTATATATTTCTGATATGCCGGATTTGATTCCGCGGTCCATTTCCCGTAAATCCGCCGCGTTCCGCTATTTTAGCTGGAATCGCCATTTGCCGCTGACGCGCGCTCGCGGGCCAGATCGGCCAAACCTTTTTACATAAATGGATTATTTAAATCTTTTCAGACAGTTTTGGACACTCAGATGTATTTAGAATAATTCCCCTCAATTTTCTTCATAGACTGGGATTTTCTGCCGGACCACAATCAGCATGGACCTTGCTTCTGTTGTCGCTGCTCTCGCCTCCGTTGGTGTCCGAGTGTCCGGTTCTACCCCCAATAACAACATCCAGGGAGACTCCTCGCGTGCCTGCCCCACTGGTCTTGCCGGCCCCGAGCCCTCCGGCACCCACAACGACCCAGGGCAGCACTTTCACCCCCACACGAACCGCATACACATCCTGCCCGACCTTCCGCACGATTACCCCCGGCACATACCAAGACGCCTGCCGATGCCTGGACAGGACATCCTTGTGGTGCCGCTCCACCCACACGGTGTCTTGGAGAGCATACTTCTGGACTTCTCCCTGCTTGAAGTACTTGGCCCTCTTGTCATGCTCGTCCTGAAGTGCCTTGCACACCTTGGCCGCCGTGTCGTCCGCCTCAGCCAACATGACGTTCGCATCCCGGGCCACTTTGCCATGGTTCAACCACGGGAGAGTGCGTGACACTCGATCCCGTAGGAACAGGATGCGATGGGGCGACAGTTCAGTGGGCTCCTGAAGGTCATGGTACGCTTGGAGCACTCTCCACAGCGAATTGTAACGGTTCCGGCCCGGTTTGTCGATGTGCAGCTGGCGGAACTTCTCGAACATCTGCCGCCCGGCAACCTCAGCCCGGCCATTCGACCGGCTGTGGTACGCCACGGTCTTGGCGTGTCGAATGCCCATGTGCTTGCACATCATTTTGAACCACGTCCCCACAAATTGACTGCCCCGATCGCTGCAGATGACGGCTGGGACATCAAAAATCGTCAGCCAATGCCTGATAATGGCATTAGCGACGGTCTTGGCCTGCAGCCCCACTCCATGCTTGTCCTTCTTGTCCTTCTTCTTGGACTTCTTGCCAGGGACCGCGACGATATACCCACTGTGCCTATCCACCGCCAGGATGACACAGTCATAGGTCTCTCCTTCCACCGTGACTTCCGGCATGGTGAATACATCCATGGCCACGGACCGCATAGGGGCCTCCGGTATAGCCGTATACACCGGGTTGCCCGCTGTGGAGTGGTTGGGGCTCTTCATGGCCCGACACACGGCACAGTCGCTGCAGTACCTATCCAGGATGGCGTAGTACCCCGGAGGGAACTTGAAACGCCACTCCAGGTCCTGCTGCATCTTGTCCCGGCCAGGGTGCATGAGCTGGGCGTTGTGCCAATGTTCAATGAGCTCCTCCACTCGGTTCTCGGGCACCAGCAGCTTGTCCTTGAGGAACAACTTGTCTCCATCCTCTGTCAAGCCCTCAGGCCATTCGTCGTCCGACGGGGCACTCACGGCACTCCAGTACTTGCTCCAGTGGTCGGATGCCGCGTAGTCATCCGACCAGTCCTCTGCGAGCACCGACCTGACTAGCTCTACAGGGGCCACCATCCATTGCTCGAGGGTTTCCTCTCGAATAGCTTGGACGCGGGCACTCCGGAACTTGGCCAGGTCCGTACGGTTTGCCATCACCACAAAGCACTTGACCCCCTCTTGCTCCATGGCCTTCTCCATTTCGATGATGCGCTTGGCCTCCTCGGTCTCCTCGGCGTCCCCATGGCTGGATATGTCCATCCACGCCTTGCCCGCGGGGTAGGCCCATCGACTGAGGCAATCTGCCACAGTGTTGTCCTTCCCCGGGACGTATACGACGCTGAGGTCGAACTTGGCGAACGTCTCGTGCCACCGGGCCCTCCTTGCCGCCGGTCCCGAGGGGGTGTCGACGTGCTCCTTGTGCCAGCTCTGCAAGGACTGATGGCCCGTGCAAACCACCACCGGTTGCAATCCGATGTGGCCAGACCACTTCCTGAGCGCACAGACAATGGCGTACGTCTCCTTCTCCCTCGCGGTCCAGGTTCGGCGTTGGCCCTCGGCCAGGATTCGACTCCAAAACGCCACGGGTACGTGCGACCTGTCGTCCCGGATCTGCTCGAGGACTGCCTCTACAGCATAGTCCGAGGCGTCCGTCCGTAGCACGAATCCCTTGTCCGGGTCCACCAGGAATAACCCCAGCTGCCCCAGGAGTCGCTCGTTCAGGCGGCTGAACGCATCTTCGGCCTCAGGGGTCAAGGCAAGCTTCTTCTTGCTCCCCTTCCGGCCATCGAACTTGCCCACCTGCAGCATCTTGTGCAGCGGCCCCGAGAGTTCTGCATACATCCGGACATAGCCCGAATAGTAATTGCAGAACCCCATGAAGGACCGGAGTTCGCTGATGGTCTGGGGCTTTTCCCAGTGGTGCAGGGACGCCAGCTTCCCAGGCATGGGACGGCGTTGCCCGTGACCAACCACGTGACCCGCGAACTCCACTTCCTTTACGAAGAGTGAGGCTTTGGTGGGTTTGCACACCATGTTGTGCTTGTTCAACTCGCTGAGCACTCGGCGCAGATCCTTCTCATGCGCGTCGATGAGCTCGTCCTCAGTCATGTTCTCCGTGCCGGACCCGATGATGATGTCATCCACGAAGGGATCAGCACAGTCCCGGACAGGACCGAGTAGGTCCTCCATCATGCGCTGGAAAGCGGCGTTGCCATTCTTGGCGCCCATAGGCACCACTTTCCACTGCATGGGCCCCAGCGGCGTTGACATCGCTGTGCAGGGCCTGGAGTCTGGGTGTAGCGGCATCTGGTGATAGCCGTGTTTCAGGTCTAACACCGTGAAAATCCGCTTTTTCCGTTGCTTTTGGAGGATGGAGTCGATCACGGGAAGCGAGTACGAGTCGTGCTCGGTCTGCTCGTTCAAACCTCTGTAATCACCCATCAACCTCCACTCGCCCTTCTCCTTCTTGGGCACGATGAAGGCTGGGCTGGCCCACTCACTTTCGGAGGGTTCGATCCATCCCCGCTCAATGAACTCGGCCAACAACTTCTTCATGGCCTCGGCCCGATCGCCCTGAAGTTGGTACTCCCGATGACGATAGATCTTGGGATTCGGCTTCAGCTTGATCTTCGCTGTACCGAACCTCCCACGATCTGGAGGGTTCTTGTTGGCGACGCCACTGAATAGCCGCGGATAGGCATTGATCAGCCTCTCCTTCAGCTCGGCGACCTTCCGGTTCTCCCCGGCCTCTTCAGCCGCTTGCTTCGGTATCGATACAACCGACCGCACTGCGGTAAAGGCCTCTTCCGGGTCCGAATCCGCCTTCTCCTCGTCCGATATGCCGTCTTCATCGTCGTGGGGTGCACTTCCCACCGATAATCTTCGAAAATTTGCGGCGTCGGGCTGGTTACTGTCGCTATCGGCCCCCATTGTTGGAAAATCCCACGTCGGCAGGTCCGACCCAACCGGACCATCGTATTGGTCCGCGATGTGATCCATGACCCTCGCCACGAACTCATCCTTCTCGTACTTGCCGGTGACCAACATCTTGTCATCCCACCAATGCGGAGATGTGACCATGGCCCGCCCCTTCTTGGCTGCGACACGGTCGTGCATCCCCATCCGCATGTAGTTGACGACGTCGTCAATCTGGGCGTGGGACAGGACGTCAATGCCATCAAAAGGCTGATCCGTCCCCTCCTTGGGCTCAAACCTGACCTTCATGGGCACCGCCTCCACCCTACGGATGAATGCTTCCTCACCCGTGGGCTGGGCTTGCGCCCCATCCACCAGGAAAGCCTTGGTACCCCACGCTTGACCCGGGGAGGGCATTGATGCACCCTTGGCGTCAATGAACAACTCCTCCTCTGGCCCGAATGACATCTCGTTCAGGGTGATGGAGTCCAGCGTCGACTTGAGACCCTCCAGCGGACATGGGATGGATCCTATGACGGTTATGACCAGGATCCCCTTCGCCCTATCCGCGACGATCTTCTCCACCGTACGTCTGGTGTTATCCAGGGAGCCATGCCAATACATGGGCCCCCACTCCTTCAAACCCCACTGCCTGTGCCAGGCTGAGTCTCCTCGATGCCAATGCCTCCCACACTTCCGCAGAAGTGGGGCATCCCGGGAAGCGAAGACGTCCGTCTCGGGCGCTTCGGCTTCCAGCGTCTGGATCATCCTGGCATACACTTGCGGCGCCATTCCATACTCCGTGAGCTGAACTCCACGGTCTCCTCTGGACTTGGCACCCACAGCTTGCACCGCTTGGACGATCCGATCCTCTTCCTCAGCATTCCATTGGAATGATCCGCATGCATAGTCCGTGGACAGCCATGTGAGGCATTCATCATCCTCCCGGACCAGCGTTGCACGATAGGGAAGGGCTCCAATGGCGTTTGCCACCATGAAGTCATACCCCATGATCATATCCCAATCTGTAATGTCGGCCACATAGAAGTTCCCGGATAGAGTGCTTCTCTTCGCCAGATCAGGGCGGTTCAAGCGCTCATGTTCCCATAATTCCATACTGATAGTGGCCTCATGGGTGCCCCCACCCATGATCTCTCCGTTGGCGACCTTCAGGCGGACCGGTCTCCGGCTGGGCTGCAGGAGTTCCTCCTTGAACAACCCTCTCCGGACAAGGCTCACCTGGGCACCCGTATCCACCAACACATCCACCACCTTCTCCTCTCGTCCGCACCGTACTCGCACTTTCAAGTGCAACTGCCGCTCGTCGCCATGAGGTGTATGGACGACTCTCACGGCATGCAACTCTAGCACGTCCGGGTGCATCAGGACTTCAAGGGTATGGTCACGGATGGTGTAGATCTTGGGTTGGTCCTGCCCGTCCACGGGGCTCTCCGTGGTCGCTCCTTCCTTCTTGCCATGTCCCGTACCCACATGTACTTCCCTTGACAGGGCGCTCCAGGGGTTGGGAGTGGCGAAACTCAGTGGTTTTGGCTCTTCTGGAGCCTTCTTCGGCACCCGATGTGCCTCTGATTCCTCAGGGATTCCACTGATTTTCGGAGGAGAGACCTCCGAGGTCCCACTCCCGTGGGGGCTCCTCTAGACTTGACTTCCCGCAGCCCGTTCCGGCTGCGATCCCCCAGGACTTTGTCCACCACGTTGCTGGGCTTTGAGTTCCTCCAACGTCCTCAACATGTCCTCAGCAACTTCCTCGATTGATCTCACTCGTCGGTCTTGGCCAGGTCCACCACCATAGCCTCTTCCTCCGCCTTTTCCTTGGCCTTTGCCTTGGCCTTTTCCCCCGTCTCCGCCCTTCGCCTTCCAATCGGAAATCTGCTGCTCCTTGGGCTTCTTCTCGGGGTGGGCGGCGAAGTAGGCCTTCTTGTCCGCCTCATACACCTTGCACTGACGATGGTCGTGTGCATGGTTGTTTCCCTTGCCATAACAGACCCAGCACCCGTCGTGCTGAGACCCGTACTCCCGGAACGAGAGCGGTGGGTTCCCGATCATCCTTGGCTCTTTGCCCTTCTTGGGTCCCACCCGGTTCCATCTGGACCGATCCTGCCCATAGTCCTTCACGTTGTGCGCCACAAACGCGAAGAAATGGGCCTCCTCGTGATCCTCCCGGGACCAGTGGTCTTGGCCACTTCCACTACCATCCTCCGCGGAGTTGGCCGTGTCCTCCTGGATCTCCCGATGATGGCGGTCTTCTCGGTGGCCTCGTTGTCCATGACCATGTCGATCCTGCACGTGGGCCTCGTTCTTCGCATTGAGCTTCAACTCCACCGTGATGTACTTCACGATCTCGTCCAGGCTCATGCGGGCGAAGATAACCTGCATCCTCAGCGGCTCCCCGCGCCTCCACTCCACGTTGTTGAGGCGCAGCAACCTTTGTCCCATGGAGTCTCCAAATACCTCCACGTACACAGCGTTCTTCAGTCCCAACATCCGGTTGGGCTCGCCCAGGTTCCTCCTGAAGAACTCCATGATATCTGCATGGGTATCCTTCGCCGCCATGATCCTCACCGCCACGCGCTTCTTCGCTCTCTTCTTCTCCTCGTCCTCCACTCTCCTCTTCCAGTTACCGGGGAGGATGTCCTTCAGCAGGTGGCGAATCTCGCTGGCCTCATTCCAGTCCTCCACCAGCTTGAGGCATCTTCCGTACTTTCGCAGGTACCGGTTCCACTCCCGGACCCGCAACTCACCGCGGTCCAGCGGCAGCGGGATGGACCACAAGTCCTCCAGCTTCTGATTCGGAGCGTCCACCCGCTCCTCATCCTCCAACCACTGGAGGCAGGCCTGCTCCGTACGGATCAGTCCTTCCCGGATCTGATCCCGCAGCTCCTCCTTCAGGTCCTGCGCCAGCCGGTGTGGGAATGTCCGGCATACCCACTTGTCCCGCGGCGCTCCCCGCATCTCACCGACGACCTCCTCGGCAAAGTGCTCCCAATCCAGGATGAAGTTGTCCAGGTTGGAGGGGTTGCCATCGTAGTAGGGGATTTTGATTCCCCTGAGGTCGTCAATCCTGATGGCATCTCTGACGTCCCCAGCCACCACTCCACCGAGACGGATACCACCTGTGGCCGGGGGGTGTGAGTACACTCCCCGCACATCCCTCTCCTCCATGGAGTGCGGTCCAGTTGGGCCTGAACCCATGGGGTTTGGAATGCGGGAAGGACTTGCTCCATCGGCCGTCCATATCCCCGTATTGGGGTTCTTCGCCCACAGGTTTCCGCCTGGATGACCTCGACCATGTCTGTCGGCGCTTCCCATGGTTCGCCCCTCCATGGTCTGGCTCTGGATCTCCTCTTCCGCATAAACTGCATGGGCAGTCGTAGTGATCGGTAGATCCTGGGCGGCATGGGACATCTGTACCGTCAGGCTCCTCGGGTCCGTGGTTACGTGCCCTTCCCGCATGGACCCAGCCGGTGCCGTGTGTTCCCCGAGCATTGTGGATTCAGTGAACATGGGAACAAACGGCAGCGCACCCGGGTCAACACGCGGAGGCGCGTAGGGTGCCTCTGCAGGGCCGCCCATGAGTTTATCCAGGGCGCTCCTGAGGGTCTTGACCCGCTCCACCAGCTCTGCCGCGGCCGGTTTTGCCGGAAGCTCCGGACCCGAGGCGAGGGGCTGTAGCTCCTCTAGCCTTTTCAGGCGTCCCGACATGTCCTCCACCAGGTGGAGGAGACTGTCCACCACTCGCTGCTGCTTCTCCAGGGCCAGCTCCAGATTCTCCTGGTACCGGTCCCGTTCCGCTCGCAGCTCCTCCATGTCTTTCTCCGCGGCCGACTGGTCATCCAGGATCCCGGCGAAGTCCTCCTCTAGGCCGTCCTTCGCGTTGTCCAGGCTGTCGAGGCGGTGCACGATGGCGTCCATCCCCATCTTTGGGTACTTGCCCATGAGGAAGGACACGTGCTCGCAGTGCCACTCAGCTTGCTTTCCACCTAATCCGGCGCATCCCGCGGTTCCCGGCGCCTCGGACTCATCGCCCATGGGCGTATCGCCCACGGCGTCTATCTCTGGTCCCGTGTGCCGGGGCACAGGTGCCGTCCTGGCCCTGGCTGGCCTCTCCAAGCCCTCGGCGTCATGCTTCAGGGCGGGCTCGGGGGCCGTATGCGCCCTGGCGGTCGGCGCGGACATCTCCTCCGACTCCGAGGGGAAGCAGGTCCGATAGCCATCGGAGTACCCCTCGGATTCCCACAGCCTGACCGGGCTGGGGTCCGTATCCATAGCCCCGGCGTCCCCTGCCGCGGGCTTGGGTGACCCGCGCTTCCGGTAGCGCTGGGCCCGTCCTCCACTGCTGCCTGAATGGCAAGCCTCCTCAGAGTCCTCCGCGGCGGAGCGGAGGTTGCATGCCTTGCGGCAGCGACGCTGGCACATGGAGACCAGGTCCTCCATGTCAAGTCCTCCTCTTCCCGAATGTCGTACTTCTCTTCGGGCTTCAACTTCCGGAGTTCGCCATGCTCTTGAGCGTCTCGGCTCTTCTCTGGCTCCAATCTCCGGCGTGGTCTCCACCGAGTCCACAATACGCACCCGGGGCGTACTTGGGCAGGGCTCATAGGGGCCCAAGTCCCCGGGTCGGCGGTAGGTAGGGGCAGCAGGTACGCCTCTGCTACCATAAAGAAGGTCCCTACCAGGACCGGCCCCCGCTATGCCCCTTCCGCCTGTCACCCCTGCTGACTTGCTCCTGATCAACGATTGCATTTAACAAAATCCAGGGTCCAAAAACCAAAAATATAGAAAATCCAATCCTCCTTCAACCCTGAACAGCAATCAGATCCCATAAATACAGCAGTAACCCGATCCACAATCCAATCCACACTGCGGGCTTCCGTTCAGCACACCGGTCGTCCCACGGTGGCGGGCATATACAAGAATTGCACCAAAGAGGAAAGCCCTGAAATTGGCATATGAACACAAATAAAGCAAAGTTGGGGAAAGATGGAAAATGTACACAATCACAGCCATAGACCCCTCATTCCCTGGACTCAAGACCTTCCCTTGACTCACCAACATGCTGTTCTGAACCCAGTCAAGTCAGATGGCTAAATGCCATGTGTCAAAAGTCACTACACAAACCCCAAAAATGTGTTCCCTCCCAAGCCTATAAATCCTAGCCCAAAAGGGGAGGTGGCGTGCCATGGCCTAGAGTGGCACTCAGGACCATGCCCTACCCTGACATAACCTTGGTTGGACTTGGAGTCGAATGGGCTTGGAGAACTGCCCCATGAAGATGACCTCACAACATGACAAAATCAGGCAAATCACACCATAATGCCTAAAATTCAATCATATACTCAAAAATGCACACGGCAAATATTCAAATGCTCCATGCATGTGTCAAACCGGAAAGTAGTATACAAGGGTGATATAGACCAAAAGTCCATGCCCAAGAATATCCCATCATGGGCTCTGAAACCCCTCCGGTTATGTACATGACATGCTTCACAAGTCAGCTCATGAGTTTGAGACCTAATTTTGTGAGGCCTCGTGTGCCAAGCCAAAGTGACCATGTGATCCGGCATATGGTGAGGTACAACACCGAAGCATATGCCAACATATAAGCAACATACCATAGTTCACAGATCCCTAGGCACTTTACTGTTAGCCGACCAGTTGAGCACATAAAACACAAAAATGAGCATAAAATGAGGTCAAAAACATGCAAATAATGCCAAATTCAAGATAATTACACTAGTATATAACTTCGCTCACCCATGGTGTCAACCTATGACTCAAAACACGATTGCTTGAGACCATTTGCAAACAATCCCCCCACTTGGATCCCCATATGGACGCATAAGGACACCTTCGAGCCTCCTCCCAACACGCACCATGAAAATGGGAAAATTGATATTGTCGCTTGTGGGTCGCTCTGTAAGCCCTCCCACATGCACTATATGAGCGGTAGACTTAGTCCAGCGCTATGGAGTTCACCATTGGGACATGGGCGAAGCCCTTGCCACGTATGACTCCATATATCTTCCTACAAACGGAGATATATAACATGGGCGTGAGCATATCGAAGCACATACCATGCATATAACACATACCCTCAAAAGTGGCTCCCACCATGATATGCCATGACCCTCCATGGACATAACTTCACGTTAAAAATACGTAGGAACCCAAGGAAAGTTGCTATGCAACCCCAACACTCATGCGGTACACTCGAAAGTCGCATTAAAATATTCGGTTGCACGGTCCAAGAGTTATATATCACTTTCTACCCTCTTGACCATTATGGCTTGCTATAGCGGGCATGTGTACACACCAAAGACGTTTGATGCTTCCAAAATTTAGTTGAGACCGATGCGGTTCCAACCCACCTCTCAAAATTGATCTACTCGCGGTGAACCGGAGATATGACCTTTCAAAGTGGCCTCACGCATCAACTTTGTTTCGCCTATATCTCTAAGCAAAACGAAGGGCATAACAAAAGGAAGGTTGATTCGTGATCGGGGAAAAATGTAGGACCACTCGAGATTCGTCATATCGAGTGCGGCGATGTCGAAGTCGAAAATCCGATTCTGAAAGTCTGAGAAAATCGGATTAATTTTGCGAGTGTATAATATGAAAATTGCGGAAGCAACGAACCCTTTACTGATGAAATCTGACCCTTCATCGGGGTTTCCGCCAAAATATCTGTAAAAAACAGTTAACCAATCGGTTACCGCAAAATCGCGAGCCAACTGACAGTCGCCGATACATTGACCATCAGAACGGTAGGCTGAAAAATTACGGAAACATTATGATGAAAAAACTGATGATTCCTGATATTCTGATATATAGATGTCCGCTGGCGGCGCCTCAGTACTGATTATGGCCGCTCATAGCCGGAATGGCCAAACCTATCACACTATCACATCGGGTTAGGTCAGGTGGATGGGAGAGTCTGATATCAGCCAATGGCGGCTTGCCGGCACATAGATACACACCCCAAGTGACCCAAAGATGGCCACGGGGGTCCGAACCGGCTTCAGTTGTGATGCCTCAAAATTCGTAGATGATCAACGTTTTTGGAGACAATTGCGCATGCGTAATGTCAGGTTGTTGGTGGACCAAAGCCAAAATTCTTGGTGACAAATTGACATTTAATGAGATTTGAAATATAACGAATTCACTTTTTTTATTCTAGTGAATCGTGTTTTCTTTGACTTGTTAGCCTTTTCTTACATTCCATTATTGTTCAATCTCTTCTTCTCGCTACTGCATGATTCTCAATGTGGCAAACAGTGTTCTGATCTTGGTAAAGTCCAAATGATGCATGAGAATGCATGAGGTGAAACAACTAGTTGTTAGGCCAATAATATGCAAATGTTGCAAGCAACCATGCATTGAAATTTTACTATGCAACATGCATGGAATTTTTATCATACACAATTGACATTGACAATCAAAACTAGAAAAACATTTCAGAATAAGTCTTCATGTGTATGTAAAATCTGTGTATATTGATGTGGGGTTTGTGAAAAGTGGTGTTGAATGCAGGTTGGAATCTCGGGGGTCACCAAATTGTACTGAGCTTAGAGTCATCCATGGGATCCCAAACTAGCCCCCAGATGACTCCAACCCGCTCCGTTATCATAAAAGGTGGCCAATTATAGCAATTTTTGCTGCCGCACTTTTCTGTACCAAACCTTAACCAATTTTTAAGTGGACAGAACGATTTTGAAACATTAAGAAGTTGATTTAGGAAGCCTAATGGAGGGATACAAGCCGTCAACTTTACAAAAAGTTCAGCCGTACAGTTGAAAATCAAACGCGCCAAAGTTTTGGAAGATGTTTACCGAAACACTGCGCTCCGTATATGAGCTTGCGGGGCGCGCATGCGGCAAGTGCTCTTTCCACGATCCTGCCAGAAGAACCGCAACATGAGCTTCGGTCCGACACCTTCGATCGCACTGACCTTTGCTGCCCCGGCTCTCAACCTCATTGTTTTGCAACATGAACATCCGCACTTTGCCCGCACATGCATGTGCTATGTCCGCTCTTGGACTCACACCGGGGCCAATGACCTCTCCTTAAAGGTCCTCTCATTTGAAATCAATTACCTCTCAACCGGGTGTGAGGCTCTTGGTGCAATCCGCCGCACCCAACAGGCGCATACTGTGTCCGGAACTCCCCCTTCATCACCACTTCAATGGTTTTTTCAGACTTTCGTGGAACCGTCCGGGTGTCTGTGGCCGCCAGCTGGAGCGGCCTACAATGTTTAGCCAGCCGTGCCTAGATGTGGCGAGATGATGTTCTGCGATAAAAAAAGAGTCATGATTGCTGTGGGAAACCACAACACATGAGAGAAACAAATAGCTGTTCCTCTTTCCCCGCCTCCCTGCTACCTCCAAAGTCAGCCGGCATTTGCTAACAAATATTGATACAATTTCACATTGGCCCTTGTGTGACAGCAAACACAAAGTGTGAACTGAAGCCACCTGTAGAATATTGCCTTTTCCGTAGATGCATGTGTCCGCTTCAAAGTATTTTTGGGCGTGTGTAGTCACAACATCAGCGGGGGGGTGAGAGAACGTTTGCTTTTGTATTTCAACCCGCTCACAAGGCTGCTCTCGAATATCTTAACAATTGGAACTGTGTGTAGGGTGCACCTCGTCCAAAAAATTGCCCATGCTGTGCGCCCCTACCATAGCATCAATGCACTGCACAGTGGCTCACGCGAAATGGACGGGGACAAAACAAAGCAACAACTAATTAATACCCCGGCTTGCATTGATGCAATATGTGGGCATTGCAATGGCCATTGTCTTCTTGCTTCTTTCGGTCAAAATAGGAAAAAACGGTGTCAAAACGTTGTGTATTAATTTGAGGCTTATGGTACCCCCATTTGCTTGATTTCGTTCCGTCGGAACTACAAAGCATCCATCAACAGGGTTGCATATGACACTGTTGCCCCTTTCCTCCCCTCTCCTTTGATTGACATCAACACACAGTCGCAAAGTGACCTTGCCCAATCGTGTTTGGGATCATGTATTTTTCTTTGAAAAAACTGCATTGTTAGAACTCGCGAACTTGTAAAACAGACTGACAAGAGACGTTTCCACACTGAATGCACTACCATGTTGTACTGAGAAATTAGTGTCAGAAAAAGGCCACCGGACCCCACTGAGGCCCGGACTACAATTCCAAAAGCGATGATGCGTAGTGGGGAGGTGGTGGGCGATCAGTCATGCTGCACTGGTGGTCATGTGAAAAAGATCCCACTTTCTTACCCGGCCGTGGGGAGCCAAGATGCACAGCAGGTGTGAAGTGCCTATGCGACAATACTGACGAAATCCACGAGAAATCATACCTAAATTTACAGGTTTGCATGTTCTAATTCCAACAGTTGAGATGAAGGAGTGGCGGTTTTCGACGTTACCCACATTTCTAGTACACCAGCAATGACGGCCACTGTCACCCGAGCATTGTGCACACGCCCTGCGGCCGCTTCTTGGCAAAACAAGCTTCCTTGTGTGCTTTCCAGCTGTGCTTCATGTGAAGATCGCTGTTGCTGTGCAAAGTGCAGAATCTGTAAAAGATAAATTCTAAGAGACAGTGACGATGACTTGCTTGAAGATTGTCCGGGGCTGGGAAGGGGTGGAGATGGGGAGGATCCTGAGGGAGAGGGAGGCCAGGGTCATGGGTGGGGCGGGCAGGGCGGCGGAGGGGAGGACGAAAGGGACAGGCAGGCCGCAGGGAGGGGAGGCACAGGCAGTGGAGGAGCTGCAGAGGGCGTGGGCGGACCTTCGGAGAAGGCAGCAGAGGGTGCAGAGTGCGGAACGGGAGGGATGACGACATGAGGAGGGAGGGGGGCAGGAGGGTCGCCCCCCACTGATGCCGTTCAGGCAGCCGGCTATCCCGCCGGAACAGGAGGCTGAGATGCAGGAGAGGGCATGGAGGCGGATCAGGGGGGAGGCAGCGAAGCTGGCAGAGAGGGACAGGGAGGTGGCGGCGCGGGAGCGCAGGGTGCGGGAGGAGGAGGAGGCGGTGGCCCGGGGGGCACACCGGGTCCTCCCGGATCCGGAAGGGGGGACCCCCTCCCCGGATGTGGAGAGGCCGTCGCCGTCAGGGAAAAGGGCCAGCGAGGAGGAAGAGGAGGCGGGGCAGGAAAGGGGGAAGCGGCGCTGGGGGGAGGAGCGGGGAGCAGGGGAAGCAGAGGGGGCGCCGTGGCCGGCTCACCCAGCCCAGAGCCGACGCTGACGGACTGGGACTCGGAGTCGCCACCGCCGCGGCGGTATGCGCCGCCGCCGGTACGGAGGGGGCCCGGGACGGTCGCGGGGTGGACGGCGGGGGAAGTGGCGGAGCTGGTCCGCTACGTGAAGTGGGTGGGGAGGACGAGGGGAAGGCGGGAGAGGAGGGGGACCCGCCACTTCAGCGACTTGGTCGGTAGGGCAGGGAGGCCCAGGGACAGGGGGCCTGAGATGGAGGAGGGCCGTCGGAGGAGGATGCTGGGAGAGGCGCTCCCGGGGGTGAGCCTGGACTGTGCCCAGGAGAAGGGGAAGAAGCCAAGGGTTCGGATTCTGCGGGAGCTGTTGCAGCGGGAGGGGTGGTACCACAAGCAGTACCACTACCCCACACCCATCCAGCAACTGGCCACCACACTGGACCACCCAGCGAACACCGAACTCCTCCGACGCCTCGAAGACTCCGTCCACACCCCCCTCTACTACTCCGCCCTGCGCCCGGATAGCCTCCCAGCACACCTACAAAAACCCCGACTCCAAATCGCCCTCGAACAGCTTCCCCTCCTCACCCGATACCACCGATGGTATGCGCGCCGCTCGATCCACGTCCCCGCAGGATACACCAAATGCATCTGTGGCCACGCGGAAGAAGAAACCTGGGACCACTTCAAGGTGTGCCCCCTGTACAGAGGACTGGACACCCTCACAGACTGGAACCAAACCCACACCATCGCACAGCACGCCGGATGGCTGACGCAGTCCCCAGCGACCCAGCAACTCACCACCGTCCTCAAGCTGACGGAGGTACTCGAGGCGGTCCGCAGGGGACTCGTCCCCACTGCCGTCTACACCTTGCTACGCACCCACGCGGAGGACCCCCAGGCCACGGCGGCGCACATGCAGCAGACGGCCGTTGCCAAGACAGCGGAGCAGCTCACATACCGCACCCACAAAAACCTGCAGCATGCAGCAACCCTGCCCCAAACAGACCAAGCCCACCTCCTCAAACTCCTGTTCTACCAACCATGAGAACCTACCCCGTGACATACCAACACGGAACCCCCACCACGCCTACACACCATCCACCGAGCACAACACTGGCACGGCACACACGGGCACCACAGGCACCGCACACAAGCCCACCAGCATGCGCGCGCCACCAGCCCCCATCCCCCGACGCCACCGTCCGTCCACAGGTACCACCAACCGCCAGCCACCGCATGTCCCCTCTGCGTACGCCAGCGGCTACCACAGACGGCCCTGCCCTGCAACCCAGACCACTGGGTCTGCCTGGGAGCCACGCACCGCCTCACCCACTGCCCCCACTGCGGGGACCTCACCCCCCACCACCGCGAGCGGCCCGCGGCCCCAGCCGCACCCCCCCCCCCCCGCCAGCCTCCCCAGCTTCTTCGGGCCACTCACCGACACCCTCCGGGACCACCTGGGAGGGTACTACGTGGCGGACGCGGCGGACCACGCATGGACCATAGCCGTGGCCACGGGCAGCACACCCCTGCCCCCCCACAGCCCACCCTTACACCACAGCCGGGGCAGCTTGAACGTGGCGGCCCGCCACATCCTCCTCGCCCTATACCTCCACCACTGTGACCTACACCTCCCAGACCCACAACTCCCGGCCCCCCAAGCAGCAGCCCTGACGCCAGAAGCGTGGGCGGACACGGCACCAGAGGAGATAGCAGCCTACCTCCGAATCACATGCCGCCGGTTCAACACCGCCCTCGGCCGACGGAAAGGAACACCTTACCCACTCAGCGCACTCCTGTAGCCGGCACACCAGCCCCTCCCCGCACAACTGAAGCCCCCGGAGGGCTGGGCGTCCTTTCGTGACGCCCACCTGGCCGCCCCCGACAGGGCCACTGCCACACGGATGGGCCTCAGGGACCAGCGCACCTACGTCAGAGGCCTCCAGACGCGCCTCCGAGAGGCACACCGCTGGCACGCCCGGTCCCCGTCGCCCCCACGGGGACAGGGGGTTTCACCCGCCCCCGACACCCACCAGGCCAAGAAGACCAAGACAGGTCAGGGGGCCCGCCAGCGCGCCCGCCAGCAGGGCGCGACGCCCCGACCAGGGCCCGGGTCCAGCCACACTGCACCACCCCACGCCCAGACCCCCGGGGCACACCAACAGCACCGCCCCCGCCAGCGCCCACCACCACCACCGTACCGCAGCATGCAAACCCTGCAGCCCAGTCAGCTACCACCGCCCACACACGTCCCCACCATGCCAGGACCACCATACGCGCAGAGCCCGGGGACATGGCACCACCAACACCACCACCACGCCCTCGTCCCTCCCAACCCCTACCCCCTGATGCCCCCATGCTACAGCGACCACCACCAGCTACATCCCCACCACGCCCCAGCACAACCACGCCCCACGAACCACCCACCCCACATGGCACACATCACCGCACCACACCATCACGTATTCCACCACCACCAGCCCCTACCACCACGCCCACCAACGCCGGGGTACCACACACAACCAGCACACCCTCAACACCACCACCACGCGGTCCAGCACCACCCGCCGCCCCCACTACACGGACCCCCGACACACGAGCCACGGTACACCTCTATGGACCCGCGAGGAGCCGCGCACGCACACCAGCAACACCAGTGCCTAGTAGGAGCGCCCCACCACCACCAGCAGCCCCCCCACCCACACCCCATACCAGCGAGCACCATCCACCAGCAGCCACCCATTACATACGGACCACAGCCCCACCCGGACGCCCATGCGGCCGCCTCCCACCCACATCTCGGCACCACAACCAGTCAAGAACCGCAAGGACCGCACGGCGCACACACGCAACACCCACTCAACCCACAGGGACGCCCGGACCCCCAGCCAGCACAACACCCACCCCCTCCCCCCCCACCACCAACAGTGCCACCCCCACACCACCCCCCCCCGCCCCCCCCCCCCCGACACCAGGCCACGGACGCAACACGCGGCAGCCAGCACCAGCCAATTGACGTCGATGCCCCCGCCGACACACGCCAGCGCAAATCCCCCCTCCCGCGACCGCCACAAGAAACCCCATCACCGGACCCCACACGCGACAACGACGACCACCCCCCCCTACCCACACCACCCCCCCCATCACACCCCGCACCACCAGCCGCCGCACCGGCCGACCCATACGCCCTACACAACCCCGCAGCGGTACGGCAGCACCTCCGGGGACTCGGGGACCAGCACGTGCTGAGCCTCTGCAACTCCGGCACCACCCAGCGCATCCGGGCGACCACCCTGGTCCAGGCGGCCACCCTGGGGGAAGGCGTCCGAGACTTCCTCTTCGACGCCTTCCTCCACGTCGCCCGACACGACCGCCCCCCACGCGCCACCCCAGACGGCGAGAGCCCGCCCCCTGCGGGGAGCCGGATCTGGGTGCCCCCCATCGACTGGGGGCGACACCTAGTCGGACACACCGTGCCGGAGCGGGACAGCACCCAGGGCCGCACCCGCTACCGCGAGCCCAATATGGCCCACCCCCCACCCAGCGCCACCCCCGACAACACCAAAGAGTGGGAGCGGGAAACATGGGTAGCCCGGGTGGCCTCCCTGAGCAACTTCCGGCACCACGTCCCGGGGGACATCCCCACCCCCGACGACCGACAGCCAGCCCCCTCCACGTACATGACTCTCATGTACAATCTGCACTACACCCTCTCCACCACCCACTACAACGCACCAACTGACCACTGGGTGGTGCACGGCACCAACTCCCTCCTCCCCGCTGACTACGCCCCCCCCCCCACACAACCCAGGCCTCGACATGTACGCCAGGGGGGACGAGCCGGACGACCCCCACATCTGGGGCACGGGGGAACGCAAATCCTTGGACACGCTGCTCTCCATCCGCAGCGGCAGCCAGGGCCTTGGTAGGGCGATGTATTGCCTCGCCAAGTGGACCCAACGGACCTGAGGGATCCCCACGGACCGGTGGCTGTTGAGGGTCACGCTGCGCCCCCAGCAGAGGGAAGCCCCCCCAAACCGCAGGGGACCCACCCCCCCACGCCCCACCACCCTACAGCTCTGCCCATACATGGTGGCAGCCCGCCTCATGGCGCTGCTGTGGCCGGGCCCAGACACCCCCACCCAAAACTACCCCCACCTCACAGAGGAGGACATGCCCGGCAGCCAGCGATGCTTCTTCTGCACCCTCGACTACCTCCAGCAAACACACCCGCACGTCCTGGAGCAGATATGGCCACCCCCCGGGTAACCCACGTGCCCGCACAGCCGAGACAACGCCGCCACACCAGCACCAGCACGCACGGGTCACCAGGGAAAATGCGCGCACACGCCCGGTGCCCGAACCCGCACCCTCGTTCTTGCTACTTGCAGGACCCAGCATCCTACGCCCGCCCCCGAAGCCCAGGGCCCTCTGCCGTCTCCCACAGCCCTCCCCTCCGCCTCCGACTCCACAACCTTTTTTTTGAATGTTCTTAACCGCATCAACTTGTTCTGGGGCTGACGTCCCCCAAGCCGACTCCACAACCTCCACCACCACAACCACCTCATCCACCACCACCACCACGTCCTCATCCAGCAGTCCACCCCCCAGGCCGCAGGGGACACCTCCCAAACGGGCCCCCAAACCCGTCCCCACCGCGAGCAACCCCGCCGCCGCCAAGGCCCACGCCCCGACGAGGCCCG
Organism: Eutreptiella sp. 'Long Island Sound 2002'; assembly: GCA_964036045.1. Classification (NCBI taxonomy): domain Eukaryota; phylum Euglenozoa; class Euglenophyceae; order Eutreptiales; family Eutreptiaceae; genus Eutreptiella; species Eutreptiella sp. 'Long Island Sound 2002'. Next base: position 56,379 of record CAXIWF010000847.1, read on the forward strand.
CACCCGCGACCCAGCCGAAACCCGGGACCGCCGCCAAACGGCCACCCAAACCCATCAGCGCGCCACGACCGCAACCCGCAGCCAAGCCCAAACCCAAGCCCAAACCCGGCGCCACGACGGCAGCGCGAGCCCGACCCCCCGAGGACGTCCTCTATGACATTCGGCCCCAGCCGTCCCAGGCCTGGAGGCAGCAGCACCAAGCACGGCGCCCCCCCACCGTCACCGACGCCGCTGCCACCACCTTCATAGCGGAGCGCGCCGCGGCCGAGGCACGACGCACCTCGTCCCGCCACCTCTCAAAGCCCACACCCCAGGCCCACGGACCGCCCCCGACCAGGCCAGAACAACGCCAGGGTCCACCAGCAGCGTCCCCGCCCCCCTACCAACCCTCGATGACAGCCCACATACAGCGCATGCCCCGCTACCGCCACCGCCGCGAGTCCCCGCCCAACCCCGAGGCGGAGACCGTGCGCGCACACCCGCGGGTCCGCATCCGCGCGCGCCCCCACCCCCCGCGCAGCCCCACGGAACAGGACTACGAGGAATCCCCCAGGCCCGCCACCGCCACCGGTCCCCACGACCCCGTCACACCCACCCACGCCCACTCCTCCGCCCAAGACCGCCCAAGGGACAGTGGTGGCAGCGCTGGACCCACACGCAGCTCTGGGAGCTGCGAAAGTGGGCCCGGGGAGAGCCCTCCCTCGAGGGCCTGGTCCACCGGCCCCGCAAGGGGGCGGTGGAGAACTGCCGCCTCCAGCCGGCGGGGGGGTGGATGCCGCAGGCCGCATGGGAAGCCATGCTGGCCGATGCGCTCCACCCCCTGGGAGTCCACCCCGGCAACCTCCCCGCGCCCCAGGACCACCCATATGTCCTCAGGCGCCTGCGGGAGACCCTCCAGGAGACACAGCGAGACGGCATCCGCCTGTGGGACATCACCCAAAGCCCAGCCCCGCACACACACCCCCCCTCACCACCCCACAAGCGTCAGCGCACCGACACCGGCGGCACCCACAGCACCCCAGGAGCCCTGCGCACCACACAACACGACGCGCCCGACCCCCCGGCCAGCGGCGCCGCCACCTAACCCCGTTATCCAGCAAACCACCACCACGGGGCGCCACGCCAGGCCCCGCCCAGAAGTCACCAAACGAACCAGACGCCGAAGGACACCAACGCACACGACAACGGGCACCACTACGCCCAAAGGCACCGAACCCAGGCCCGCTACCGTCGCAACCGCCTAACCGAGCCAAAACCCAAACACAAATCACACCCGAGCCACACCCCGAAACCGCTAACCCTTGACTCCTAACCAGGCCCGCCGAGGGAACAACGTAACCACAGCCCACACCCACAGCCCACACAGCCGCCTAACCAGCCAGCTCCAGAAGCAAAGGGACACATAACCAAACCCACCCTGGGCCATACCCGTGTACATCAGGACGCGCGAGCCGCACCCCTGGGGCGCGACCGCCGCCACAGCACCCACGACACACGTCAGAGGACACAACACTATTGCACCGCCGCACCAGCTGCCCGTGCCTGTGCCTGCAGTGTACGCGCGCCCCCGTTTTTCTTTTTTTTCCATCAAAAAAAAACGAAAATTAGGGGGGGAGGAAGAGGGACACAACCACCAATGGCACACGCGCACCGCACACAGCGCGCACACCGGTGAACGGGCGCCACGAGGGCCAGGACACCGCACACGCGCGTGCACCGAGGGCAACAAAGGGATGAGACACCACGGCCTGGCACACCGGTGAACAAGAGCCAAGAGGCCCGGGACACCGCGCACGCAAAGCAACACACCGAGCGAGCGCACCGGTGAACAGGAGCCAAGTGGCCCAGGACACCGCACACGCAACACAACACACCGAGCGGGCACACCGGTGAGCGGGAGCCAAGGGGCCCGGGACACCGCACGCGCAACACAACACACCGAGCGGGCGCACCGGTGAACAGGAGCCAAGTGGCCCAGGACACCGCACACGCAACACAACACAACGAGCGGGCACACCGGTGAGCGGGAGCCAAGAGGCCCGGGACACCGCGCACAAAAAGCAACACACCGAGCGAGCGCACCGGTGAACAGGAGCCAAGTGGCCCAGGACACCGCACACGCAACACAACACACCGAGCAGGCACACCGGTGAGCGGGATCCAAGGGGCCCGGGACACCGCATGCGCAACGCACCACACCGAGCGGGCACACCGGTGAACAGGAGCCATGGCCCAGGACACCGCAGACACGACACAACAAACCGCGCGAGCGCACCGGTGAACAGGAGCGAAGAGGCCCGGGACACCGCGCACACATAGGGCGGACGAGGGACAGGAAAGAACCAACCCCCCATGGGTTGGACACAGCGGGGCGACCCTGCCGACCCACCGGGCCAGAGGCAGGAGCGGTACTCCAAGGCCACTGGTCTGAGCCTGTCCAGGCTGCATCGGGGACCATGGCAAACGTCACCCGGAGCCATGGAAGCAACCAGTGACAGGCGAGCCGGTACACAGTCCAGGAGGGGGTCGCCTGCCAGGCAGAGTGGCCCCGCAACTCAAACCACAAGGGTGAGGCGGTCGTACCGTAGACAAGCGGGAGCAATACCCCTTGTGGTGAGAGATAGTCCACACGGCTGGGCAGCGCCCAGAGCTGCCGCCCAAAGGAGGGGGCATGTGGCCCTACCCATGGACACATGTGGGGACACCCTCCCACCTGGGACACATGGACCGGGTGGCCGCGACAATGCCTTCCCAAGCACATGCGGGAGCGGCTCAAGAGGCACCTGACATAGGGCAGTGGGAAGGGCGGGATGTCCCCTTGGTAAGCCCTTCTTCCTGCTTTGTCAAAGGAGGCATCCCGAGCTCCCAAAGATACCTACCTACCTACCTGTGCACACGCCCTGCGGCCGCTTCTTGGCCAAACAAGCTTCCTTGTGTGCTTTCCAGCTGTGCTTCATGTGAAGATCGCTGTTGCTGTGCAAAGTGCAGAATCTGTAAAAGATAAATTCTAAGAGACAGTGACGATGACTTGCTTGAAGATTATCTGGGGCTGGGAAGGGGTGGAGATGGGGAGGAGCCTGAGGGAGAGGGAGGCCAGGGTCACGGGTGGGGCGGGCAGGGCGGCGGAGGGGAGGACGAAAGGGACAGGCAGGCCGCAGGGAGGGGAGGCACAGGCAGTGGAGGAGCTGCAGAGGGCGTGGGCGGACCTTCGGAGAAGGCAAGAGAGGGTGGAGAGGGCGGAACGGGAGGGATGACGACATGAGGAGGGAGGGGGGCAGGAGGGTCGCCCCCCACTGATGCCGTTCAGGCAGCCGGCTATCCCGCCGGAACAGGAGGGTGAGATGCAGGAGAGGGCATGGAGGCGGATCAGGGGGGAGGCAGCGAAGCTGGCAGAGAGGGACAGGGAGGTGGCGGCGCAGGAGCGCAGGGTGCGGGAGGAGGAGGAGGCGGTAGCCCCGGGGGCACACCGGGTCCTCCCGGATCCGGAAGGGGACAACCCCTCCCCGGATGTGGAGGAGCGGTCGCCGTCAGGGAAAAGGGCCAGCGAGGAGGAAGAGGAGGCGGGGAAGGAGAGGGGGAAGCGGCACCGGGGGGAGGAGCGGGGAGCAAGGGAAGCAGAGGGGGCGCCGTGGCCGGCTCACCCAGCCCAGAGCCGACGCTGACGGACTGGGACTCTGAGTCGCCACCGCCGCGGCGGTATGCGCCGCGGCCGGTACGGAGGGGGCCCGGGACGGTCGCGGGGTGGACGGCGGGGGAAGTGGCGGAGCTGGTCCGCTACGTGAAGTGGGTGGGGAGGACGAGGGGAAGGCGGGAGAGGAGGGGGACCCGCCCCTTCAGCGACTTGGTCGGTAGGGCAGGGAGGCCCGGGGACAGGGGGCCTGAGATGGAGGAGGGCCGTCGGAGGAGGATGCTGGGAGAGGCGCTCCCGGGGGTGAGCCTGGACTGTGCCCAGGAGAAGGGGAAGAAGCCCAGGGTTCGGATTCTGCGGGAGCTGTTGCAGCGGGAGGGGTGGTATGGAGGCGACGCGTAGGACGGGGCAGGAGCAGGACCGAGAAGCGCCGGGGGCCAGGGGGGCAGGGGAGTGCAGGAGGGACGGGCAGACGAGAAGCAAGGAGAGCTGCAGGGGAGGAGGACACGGGGAGTCGGCGAAGGTGGAGGAGGGTAAGGGGAGGGTGTGAAGGACACGAGGAGAGGAGGAAGTGAGCGGAGAGGCGCAGGTGCGCAGGGAAGGGCAGGGACACGGCTTGCGGTAGAGGGGGATGTGTGTACATGTGGTGATGGCGGACACAGATGAGAACCCCCAGCGGAGGTCACCGGGCCCGCGGCGGGGGGCGGATGGAGCGGCGGAGTACGGGGGCGCAGACGGTTGCGGACGGAGCGCCCGGACAGCGGGACGCGGGATGTGTCGTGGGTACGGCGAGCAGTGTGGGGCAGCACGAGAAGCCTGCCAAGATGCTGTAGTGGAATGGGGTACTGTACTGGAGTGCTGGTGGAGTACGACGAGCGGCGGTACGGAGCCAGGCTGCATTGCCAGGAGCGCCAGCGGGGACCATGAGCACAGGGTCGTGACCAACGCGGACGGCCGGAGATGACGTGGAGCACCATCGTGGCCGCTCGGGGAGGGGGGCCTACGGGGGCCGCAACGGGTACGGTGGGCTACTGTTCACTTGAGCGGGTAGAGTAAGGAACATTGCGGTCGTCGAATCCCAACGGCCACTGTCATGCCAGTCCTCAGGCAAGGCCAGAGTCTAGTCCGCAAATAACCCCCCCCCCCCCACGCTGGGCACCATGGCATCCCGGATGAGGTGAGAGACAGGGACCGAGGGAATAACACTAGGGTGGGTGAGCCACCAGGGAAAAGGGTAGGGGCGACAAAGAGGGGCAGGGGTAGAGCACGCGGGTGGCACGCACGAGTGACAGCACGGCACGGGCAAAGAGCGCGGACGAACAATGCAGGCAGGATCGGCAGAGAGACGGTGGATGGGAGGGGAGACAGGCGAGTGAGGGGGCACGGGGCGGCGAGACAGGGGTAGCACGGAGAAGAACAGGGGGCACACGCAGGGCGCGCGGGAGCATCGGAGAGCGCGACCACAGGGACACCCAAAAAAAAAAGTAATAAAGGCTGACAGGACACCAAGGAAGGACACGCAGAGCGGGCAGGGCGCGGGAGGGGGGGGAAGCAGGGGGCCAACAAAGGCGCAAAGGAACACATTGTCTCACACAGAGAAACGCCGTGCCGATGACCCGCATTGAGCCGTACCGGCCGCCCCGCCCGACCATCAAGGAATTGATGGAGGGGCGGCCGGCGGGGGAGGACGATGGGGGAGTCCCCCCGAAGGGGTATCTGGGGAGGCCGCCCAAGTCGGCCTACAGGTCGGAGGATAGGGCAGAGGCCCTGAGGCGCATGAGAGCGAGCGAGATACAGCCGTGGCGCGGGGACGACCAGCGGAGAGCACACGGAGCAGGAGAACAACAGTAAGAGGGCGGGCAGGAGACAGAGGGGAGGGGAGGGTGGAGAGGGGAGAAAGAAGATTAACATCATCGAAAGGCTTAAATGAGTGGGATGCGAGGGAGGGGCGCCCACCTGGCATGGCCGGGGACCGCCAAGGGCCACCCCACAGGAGGGCGATGGGATTGGACAAGAGCACTGAAGGGAGCCGAGACAGATGGCCTGTGCAGTGTTGTTGTGCGTGCATGCAGGGAGGAGGGAACCACACGGCAGAAAGCACGGCGAAAAAAAAAAAGAAAAAACGCGAACAAAACCCCACAGCGCCTCAGGAGGGCGTGCGGCACAAAGCGAGCGGGCGGCAGGGGAACGGGACGGAGCAAAAGGACAGACGAGAGACCGCGGGTGGCGCAAAAAAAAAATAAAAGTAACAAAGAACAATAACAACAGCGACGGGTGACCAAGTCGGGGAAAGGCACGGGTAACGGGGGGCGTGGGGGCCAAGAAAAGGGACCCACCACAGGTCCTGAAGGGAGCACACCACGCAAGCGGAAGGGGGCGGGAAGGGGGCGACCAGTGCTAGGCACGCGAACCGGTCCCGGGAAGGCAGCGGATCCGGTGGGCCCGCGACAGAGGGTTGCAGGCGGCCCGAAAAGAAAAAAAAAAGGGATGCAGGGAAAAGGGGACGCGACAGAAAAGGGCGTGTGGCTAGAGCCACACGACGGCCCCAAGGGACTGGGACGGCGTGGGAAGCGGGGAATAGGCCGAGGACGCGGCACAGGGGAAAGGGGTGGGCGCGGGAAGGGAGCGACCCGTGCTAGGCGCACGAAACGGTCCCCGGATGGATGAGGATCCAGTGGGCCCGCACCACAGGGTTGCTGGCGGCCCGGTGGGGTATAAACACGGGATGAGGGTTGGGATGGGGCCGCACAACAGCCCGGTGGGGTAGGGAGTCCACGGGACGCTGAGAATGGGCCGGTGACGGGATGTGGCATAGGGGAATGGGACATGGGATGGGAAGGGAGACCGAAAGCGCCAAGCAACAGCCCCGTGGGATCGGGAAACTAGTCGCCATGGAGTGGTGAACCAAGGGCCAACCATGGGGAGCCTGACCACGGGAAGTCGGGAAAATGCCCTGAACTCCGGGACGGCCGTGAGGTGTCCGCAGGGGTGAGGGTTGACCCTGAGGTCCCCGGGTCAATGGCCTGAGTACACGTAGGTTCACGCGTGAGCGGGACCAGGGGGAACGTGGAAAGGGTCGCCCCCTGGCCTCCAGCCGTGGATGGACGACACCAAAGTGCATCCGGAGCCGAGTGCGTACTCCAACCCGTGAGGGATGGGGAGTGGTGGAATGTGGTTGACAGAGAGAAATGCTCCGCTATCGGCGAGGGCTATCCACATGAAACCCGCCTGCAGGCGCCCAAAAGGCTGTGCTAGGGGGGGAAGGCCGGAGGATCCTTCGATGGGTGACCGGAAGGAGCTGAAACCGTGAGGGCAGCGCCTGAAGGGAACCTACCGCCAGTCATGCCCCAAGGGAACCTGGTTGAAGTTCTCGGCCGTGAGGTGAGACAGGGGTCGCCAGGGGAACTTATGGTGGAGAGCTCTCCTTCCCGCCAGAGGCGGCCACCATGTAAAACAAACAAGGAGATGTCAGATGAGGCTGCGGACGCGGCCGCCCTTACTTACTTACTTACTTACTTACTTAACAAATATTGATACAATTTCACAATGGCCCTTGTGTGACAGCCAACACAAAGTGTGAACCGAAGCCACCTGTAGAATATTGCCTTTTCCGTAGATGCATGTGTCCGCTTCAAAGTATTTTTGGGCGTGTGTAGTCACAACATCAACGGGGGGGTGAGAGAACGTTTGCTTTTGTATTTCAACCCGCTGACAAGGCTGCTCTCGAATATCTTAACAATTGGAACTGTGTGTAGGGTGTACCTCGTCCAAAAAATTGCCCATGCTGTGCGCCCCTACCATAGCATCAATGCACTGCACAGTGGCTCACGCGAAATGGACGGGGACAAAACAAAGCAACAACTAATTAATACCCCGGCTTGCATTGATGCAATATGTGGGCATTGCAATGGCCATTGTCTTCTTGCTTCTTTCGGTCAAAATAGGAAAAAACGGTGTCAAAACGTTGTGTATTAATTTGAGGCTTATGGTACCCCAATTTGCTTGATTTCTTTCCGTCGGAACTACAAAGCATCCATCAACAGGGTTGCATATGACACTGTTGCCCCTTTCCTCCCCTCTCCTTTGATTGACATCAACACACAGTCGCAAAGTGACCTTGCCCAATCGTGTTTGGGATCATGTATTTTTCTTTGAAAAAACTGCATTGTTAGAACTCGCGAACTTGTAAAACAGACTGACAAGAGACGTTTCCACACTGAATGCACTACCATGTTGTACTGAGAAATTAGTGTCAGAAAAAGGCCACCGGACCCCACTGAGGCCCGGACTACAATTCCAAAAGCGATGATGCATAGTGGGGAGGTGGTGGGCGATCAGTCATGCTGCACTGGTGGTCATGTGAAAAAGATCCCACTTTCTTACCCGGCCGTGGGGAGCCAAGATGCACAGCAGGTGTAAAGTGCCTATGCGACAATACTGACGAAATCCACGAGAAATCATACCTAAATTTACAGGTTTGCATGTTCTAATTCCAACAGTTGAGATGAGGGAGTGGCGGTTTTCGACGTTACCCACAGTTCTAGTACGCCAGCAATGACGGCCACTGTCACCCGAGCATTGTGCACACGCCCTGCGGCCGCTTCTTGGCAAAACAAGCTTCCTTGTGTGCTTTCCAGCTGTGCTTCATGTGAAGATCGCTATTGCTGTGCAAAGTGCAGAATCTGTAAAAGATAAATTCTACGAGACAGTGACGATGACTTGCTTGAAGATTGTCTGGGGCTGGGAAGGGGTGGAGATGGGGTTTCATCTGCACCTCCAGACAACCATGAGCAACAGGGTTACCAAAGAGGTGCCTTTGCACTGCATACACTGCATGCTACTGTTGGATTTTACTTTCTGAAACCCCCCTCCAAAAAGGCCCTGTTCCGCCTTCCAAACGCCGCCCTGAACTAGCCTGTGAACAGCACGCCGTGTTGCTCCCTAACTTCCCCCGGGCAAATGCAACAAGCACCAGGCAACTCTCAGCCACAATACCATTCAAGTAGGACCGCAAAAGATGGGCAGGCAGAGAGGAAACCCTTGCGGTATGGGGCTCGCCAAAGCGGAGAGGAAGGATGAGGGTACATACCCCCTGCTGTGTCAGGGTCCACAAAGAGGAGAGGAGCGGCATGGCCATATGACTCCAGAGTCTGGGTCTCCAAAGTGGAGATGAGTGACACAGCTGCTGTATTGGTGTGTGCAAAGTGGAGAGGAGTGACATGGCTACATAACCCTTGCAGAATTGGGCTCCCAAATTGAGAGGAATGACATGGCTGCCATATTGGAGTCTCCAAAGTGGAGAGGAAGTGACGTGGCAAAACGCTGCGCTGTGTGCGCATTGTGCCCAAGGGGTCCCCTAACACGGGCAAAATGACTCCAAAGATGCGGATTCTACAAAGGGGTGGGGGAGGATGCTATCCTCCATCTCACACAACCAGACAGGGCATTTGGGAGTGCAAAACATATGCAGCACCAGGTCAGGGACCCCGCCTTGTTCAACCAGACATTCATGGAAGGCATACATACAGGCAATGAAATTGTGACGATACACATAGCTCATAGACTTTCTGCCCCACCTGGGGCCCGGACCTGAAACCTGTTGGTCAGGCGTGGTGTGCAGCAACAGCTGAGCCACTTGACCTTCTTTACAGCCTTCCAAAGCCTCCAAAACAGTGGAGGTTGCTCCCTCCTTCCAAACTTCCCTTGAGACTGTCAGACTGACAGGCCAACATGAAGCAAGGGTGAGTCATGGCATTGTTCGTGAGGGACAATGAGCAAAAACCATGGAGAGCAACAGACAGCGCGACAAACTTTCACGGAGGGCACGTGGCTTTTATTGTCCTGGATGCTCTTGGGTCAGGAAGGGGTTAGGGGTTAGGGACAAACTTTCACGGAGAGGGCGGAGGATAGTGAGTGACAGTGCTCTGCAGTGGCACGTGCAGCCCCTTCCCCAACTTTGTCCCGTTTCTTGTACAGAGGGATGTTGGGGATTGGCAACGCTCTGCGATGGCGCATGCCACACGTTCCTCTTGTTGTGGTCAGCAACACGGAGGGAGGTCAATGCCGTGAGACTTCCCCAGCCGTTCAGAAGGTGCTTGGCGTGAGGTTTGCCATAAGGCTCAGTAATTGCTTCCCTGTGTACGCAGCGGTTGGGTTTTCGGGAAAAAATCGTCTACATTGTTTTCCCACAGACGATGGGGAAATTTACTGATGGTAGGTGAGAGTGGGGCTGTGGTCCCTCTGCTCACAGATGCTGCTTCAGCTTTCTGGTGTTCGTGGCACGCCCGCGCAAGCAATGCTTCACACGAAGTCTTTCCCAAGGGTGGACTGTCTTAAGGGAACGGGAGGCGTCTTTGTTGCCAGTCGAGTGATGGTGGTTGGAGAGAGTCCGGTCGGCTGGGTGGTTACAGCGCAATACTTCTAGGACCCCTGGCCTGGGTTCGAACATGCGGCTCCGAACATGTCCTGCAGCGCAGGGAGTCGAGCCACATGTTCCGAGGGCTGCCAGGGGCCTCCGGCGGAGGCCGCGGGTTCGCACCGGAGGTTGACGTCGGCGTGCAAACCACATGCTTCCCGCACATTCACAACGCACCGCATGCGCAGGTCTCCTACGCCCCCCGCGTTGGGCACCCCGTGCGGGGCATTGCTACTTGCAAATGGCAACTTCGCATCATGGGACTGCATGTGTGTGTGTGAGGGGGGGGGGGGATAATATAGAGGAAGGCCTGCCTGGGTCCACGAGGTTAGTGTGCTCTGTGGAACCTATGTCTTTCCTGCCGGTGATGCACAGTCGCACCGACGGAAAGGGCGCCCCCCTGCATCTGCCCCCTCACCAAGGCCAAAGCCTCTGTTGTGGGGGAGATGATTATGAGCATTCCGTTGCTGCGCGGCCATGCCGCTCCAGCCGGCGCCCCGCTGGGCACCTGCGCTTGCTGGGCAGCTCCGGAGGGGCATGTTCCTGCTTTCTCCCCCCCCCCCCCCCTGGGTTTGGACACGGAGTGTGCATCTGGATGCACCTGGTCAACGGCACGGGCAACAGCTCGTCTCCGGAACAGCCGGCCCCGGAGTAGTCAAACAGGACAAGTCATCCAGGGGCTCCGTTGACACAACCAAAACAGGTTCGGACCCACAGAGGGTCAGAATGAGCAGTGGCGAGAGGCCAATAGGCACCGCCAAAGGCAAACAACCTGATACCGAGGCCTTGTGCCAACCCCCCCCCCCCCCCTGGGTGTGCGTGTGCGTGCACGCGCGCGCGTGTGCGTCTATTCTTTCTTCATGAACTGATTTTTCGAAACGCGCCTGGCCTTTGCATGCTACCCCGGTCTGCACTGGCCTGACGAGACTTGTTTGACACCCCCCCACGTCTTTGCTCTCGTGTTGGTGTTGGATGCGAGGTTCGCATGGCTGCCTCTGTGGACCATCCACACAAAAAACAACAATCTGGAGTTAAGGCAAAGTTAGTGAAGTATAAGTTTAAGGCAAGAATTAGAGGGCGCAATAACAAAAGAAGGGGAACCAGGGCTGCCCTCTTCACGCACCCAGCGTGACAGATCGGTGGTGGGCAGCATTTCCAAACATTTCTGCCTCTTTGAGAAAAGGCAAGATTGGCCGGGGTTGCAGAGAGGGAAGAGAGGAGGCTTTCTTTCAGCCAATGAGGCTCACCCTTTGAGCAGCTCTAAGCGGCAAAGACCTATACGGCACAGAGCTATATTCCCAACTCTTGCCACACCCTGAGCCACATGTTGGCATGGGCCCCGTATGACAAGAATGCGGGTGTTGTGATTGGTGTCTTGTAACCAGATTTATTTCAAACCTTGACAATCCCATGCTTGCTAGATGCAGCAAATGGCAAACTTGTTCACCATTGCCATCTTGGTACTCCCATTCCATCCAAGTTCGAGCCCAACCGGTCACGACTTGGTTTAATCCTCCACATGGGTCTACAAACAAGGATGAAATAAGAAATTAATTCACCAAGGAGGACCTCGAGCTGCAGGCCGGTATACAGGTCACGTCGGGTTGCGCTGATCCCCGTCCCTGTCGCGCAGGCTGCTTCGGAACGCCGCCCCAATGGACGCATCCCGGCGCTCTGCTGCAAGGCCAATCGCGACGGCGGTGGTGGGGAGCGCAAAGCCTCAGTGGACCGAATACGAGGACCGGTTCGTCGTGGCGGTCCCGGGGCGCCGAAACGTGCCCGAATGCGGGGAGACCTTGTTCTTCGATCTGGAACACAGAAGAGGCACGATCGCTGGGGGAGCGGGGGGAGAAGAGCCGTTCCCGTTCCCTCGGCTGCTCGCGACCTCCCACGTCTGCCGGGACCCGCTGACATGAATTGATGCAGTTTCGCAACGGCCCCGGCGCGACAGCCAATCCCGGGCGTGAGCCGGAGCCGCCGGTAGAACACTGCCCTGTCTGCGCAAAAGGGAAGGAACCTTCATTTGCCATGGCGCGCCGGGGAATACAACAAGGCACAACGACGGCCCCTTCGGATGCCTCTTCAAAGCAAACGGAGAGCCACAGTGATACCCTTGTCCGTCGAACTACCTTCCCCACCCCCATTCCATTCGGAGCACGGAAGTCGAGTCCCCCGTTCGTGCGTGGGTACCCGCTTCCACGTACGTCCGGGCGCGTGTGGCCCCCACTCCGCACCATCGCCCTTGGAATTCCCTTCGTTCGTGCAGCCCTGACCCGTTCCAGTCCCCCTCCTGCGTCCAGCATCGCTATCGGTAGCCACGCAACAGCGCACGCAAATGCCCACGTCACTTGAGGCTTCAAACATGGGCGGCGAGAAAATTGGGTTGAGTCACTGCAGCCCCTCTGGCAGAGAAGGGGAGAGAGAAGGGGAGGGGTCCTGTCGGGGGGGGGGGGGGGGTCAAATGGTCAGGTTGCATTGTTTGCATTAGGCTCTGGCTGCGCCTGCCCCACGGCTGTTATCGCCTTCTGTCCTTCGAGCCAGCGTCCTGGGCTTCATCAGGCGCCATTGGCATCCCTGCCCTAGCACCACGCTGTTCTCTGGCCCTCTGGACTCTACTTGGGGGGGGGGGGGGGGGGGAGTGGCACAGGCCCACGTCGAAGCCGTGCGTTTACGGTCATACAGTGCTGGTGCAGGCGACCATATCATGCTGTTGGTCCTGGCTGGCCAATCTCACAGATGGCAACGATGTCGAAAACGATCATTTCGCACCATTTCGCCGGCAAATACTCGTTTCCCCACACAGCCGGGTTTGCGTGGTGTGCGCGACCGAATCGCATGCCGTACCACATGCAGTGCCGCATGCAGTATAAATGCTAATGTTTTGCAGAAGGCGAATTTTTGCGTTGGGTGTTTCGCATTTGATTTTTTTATGGCAAATTTTTGCGACAGCACCCAAAATGGGGAAAACTTATTTTACTTTTGCGATTTTTTTCCTGCGGAGCTGTTTGCGGAGCTGTTTTTGGTGGACTGAGTCCAAAGCTTTTCTATTTTTGCGTTTGCTTTTGCGTTTGGCCTCTTTTTTTGGGGGGGATTATGGTCCATTCATTTTGGTGCCACTGAAAAAGACCTGGGGTACTTTGGACTTTGGGATTGCACTTATGCCTGTGCAGTCCATTCCTGCACAGGCATACAAATGTGGATCAGCTGGACTCTGGGATTGCAGTGATACCACAGACAAAAAGACACAGTCTAAAAGTGAAGCAAGGGAGGCAACAAAGGAAAGGGATGCACCATGCAGCACAAGCGTGTTCACGCCAGAGGGGGGGGGGGGGGCAGGGGCAAAAAATATTGTTTTGCGAATTGTTTTGCTCTTTTGCGAAGGGCATGCTGCTGAAAATTAACCCGTTTTTGCGCTCTTGTTTTTGCAGTAAAACAATGCCTTGTGCCAGGACTTAATTATTGTGGCAAATCATTCACATTTGTACGGTGCCGTATGCAACGCCGGGGGCGGTGTCTGAAGCACTGCAGTTGGTCATGCCGGATGCAGCACGGGGATGCCATGCCGTGATGCCTGGCCATGCGATGGTGATGGGATCGCCCCCCTGTGTGACATTCCGTCGGGTTGTTGTTCCTTTACGGGGCCCTGGACGGTCACCCGTTCTTCCCTTCGCATGTTGCGTCGGGTCGCTGCTTTCTGTCGGCCGCTGCGGCCGGTGCTCTTGCTGGTGTCGTTTCCGCGTTCGCGGAGCCCAGTGGTTGGTGTGTTGGGACTGTGCTGAATGTGGCATGGTGTGCCGTTTGCGTGTCAGCGGCGCCCAATAATTGCCCCCCCCCCCCCCCCCCCCGGCGCGCCGACCACGCCCTCGCTCCTGCCCACTGCTCCGGCGGTGCCCACCCGCTCTTGGCGGCACAACCCTCAGACCTGTTGTTCTTTGCCACCGGTCGATCGCAGTGGAGGCAGGCCATCTCCCGCGAGCACTTCGGACACTCCGGTCGGTCACCCTCGCACTTGAAGCAGACCATCTCCTGCGCGCACTTCCCACACATCACGGCCTTGCTTTGTAATGGGGGGAAGACCCGACTCGACAGCTCCGGGCGTTGGATGCTGTACAGCTGCTCGGGCTCCTTGATGCCCTGTGGACCCGGCAGCAGAAAATGGGAACATGGATCCGAGCCCAACATCTCCCCCGATGTGTGCACTGAGACCGTCTTTGAGGCCTGGTCGCTCGCCTCGCTCGCTCGAGAGGCCTACTCGCTCATCGTGCTGACTCGAGCTAATGACTGGTAGGGGGCACAGGCGGTGTGCATATCGTGCGCACGCGCTCCGCAAATGCAGTTCTCATGAAGTCTCGTCAGACCAGCGCAGTGCATATCCGCAACCGCAGACGAACACGAGACCTTCAGAAGATGTGTGCCGACGTCTTCCGTGACGTAATCCGTCAGCTTCTCGTCGATCTGCTCCAGCACATCGCTTGTGATCAGCACCTGCCCGCCGTACCCCATGCCTTCCACACGCGCGGTCTTGTTCACGGTGGGGCCGAAGTAATCGATCACGCCCCCGTCAATATCCAACTGCAGGATCACGGGTGCGGTGCGCTGAAGGAAGTTGTATTGAGCAGGTCCACATCGATGGTGTTGCAGAGTGGGCAGCCAGGGTACGCAGCAGGTGACCCTGTGCTGTGACCAGCCCCTGTGGATGTGCTTATCCACGGGGGCAAGGAGGGGGGGGGGTGATCTGGCGGACCTCCCCCCAAAGGCCAAACCACCCACCCAAAACCAAAAATGATCTCCTCGGGGGAAAAATGAAATTGTGAATAGAGAGCCTAAAATGAGAAGCCCATTTTGGGTACACAAACTTCTGTTTTCCCTTCAGTCCCCCCCCCCCCGTCCCGTCGGCCAAACACTCAGCACAACCCTGCAACCCCCTTACATATTTCGCCTCCTGCTGGCCCTGTTTCTCCTCACACAGAAAGGCGCCTAGTGCAGGCGGGACATGCTACTGTTTTTGTTCTGCTTTGCACCTGACGAGATCTAGTACATCCAGACCAGTCTTCTCTGTGCTCTGTTTGTCGCCGGAGTGTGTGTGTGTGTGTGTGGTGATGTGTTGTGGTTTGTAAATTCCGCTTTCATATGTTTGCTACAGATATTGACTCAGAGGATAGTGGCGAGGAATGGGACCTTGTTCCTGCAACCCAGGACGACACACAGCACCAGGAGTTGTCCTTCTTTAGTTCGCAGCTGAAGGCCTTGCCCGCCACCCTGACGCCCCTCGAGCGGCAGTGGCAGGCCCCAACGAAGGCGCCCCCAATTTTCGCAGACAGCCGATTCTACGCATTTGTGCGCTACCCCAAAGGCTTTTTGCGTCACAACATTCTCTTGTTCCCGTATCTGTAGCCTCACATGTGTAAGTGTGTGGCTCTGTTGTGTTATGCGAGGCGCAGCATCATTACAGGGGCAGCCGCCGCTTCTGCCCCGGGGTGCACGTTGTGTGCGATCGCCATCAGTCCGTTCCGGCCGGGAGGGGGCGCCGAGAAAAGCGGGGCGTTGTGATTCATGCCCCCGTCCGGGACTCGTGAGCCGGGCGAGATGGTTCGCAAATGGGCCTGGGGAGGGGTTTGACGTTTGAGGTACCGGGGGGGAGGGGGGGGGGGGGGCGTGCGATATGTTTGAAGGGGCGAAATTTGTGCGGAGAAAATTTGGCACCAATTGTTAAATACTGCTGCGAAAAATTGGTACAGAATTCCCGGACACAACGGTCTTCGCCTCACCTCGCCTCCCCTTCACTCTATTGCTAAGCTGTGTGATTGTGGGGGTATGCAGTGTGATCAGGTGCGAATGCAGTGTAATTGTGGGGGGGGGGGGCGTGCAGTGTGATTGTGGTGGTTCGCATCCCTGGTTCTGCGTCTGCGGAGCGGTTTCATTATGTGCATTTGTTTTGCTGCATTTCACAGGACGGCCCTGGAGCCCTCGCGGTTAGGGTGGCACTAGGGCAAGCCTCCACCGCGGCTGTCGGCTTTTATTTCCGTTTGGACTTTGGTGGGGTCCTGTCCAATCTTCCTCCTGTCTTCTGGATGCTTGCCGCGATTTCCCACCAGAGGCTTCCGGATGCCTGGGTCCCTTTGGAGGAAACTGCGCGGGCACAAGGGGAATGTGCACGCGAAGCGCGGCAACATTGTCATTGACGTGCTATGCCTGGCAAGACGGCCAAGCCAAAGGCCACTGTCAGCGCCCCTGCGGACCCGCAGCCTCCCAAGCCCCCTCCCAAGCCCCGCACCACTCACAAGCCGGTGAAGGATGGCTTCGGTCCCTACAATACCTAATCCCCCCCCCCCCAAGGGATGCATTAGAGGGGCAGGGACATCCGAGGCGGCCCCAGAAGCGGTTAGGCAGGCGGTTGGAGGAGGTTTCCGAAGCGGTTGGGGGCGGTTATTGTCGGTCACAAATGCCGTTGAAGCTGGCACTAGCCGCCAGGGGGACAGTGGCTGGGCATAGGCTGGGCGCCCTGGAAAGGGGGGGGGAGGTGTACCTCCCCCCTTTCCAATGCATCCCTGCCCCCCCGGGTATGAGGTGTACCAGCACCAGGTCCCCCCGGGGCATGCACCGGACCTCCACAGGCCCTGCACCCCCAAAACTCGGGACGCTTGCGAAACGACCACCACAACCCACACGACCCGTTTCGGCAGCTCCGTTTGGAACGGGCCGCGCCGGTCGTGCGTCGGTCACCGGAAGTCTGACGGCGGCCGTGCGTCGGTTCGACCGGCGCGATTTCGACTGCTCCTGCCTGCCCCCGAGATGTCGGGGGCTGCGGAAAGATATGGATGGCTTTTCGGGGAGACGGATCCCACTCAGTCTCAACGACGTGCAGATGGACCACCGCAGGGCGGGGCCGGGGGCGGTGGGGAACGAAGGCTGGAGTGTTTCCGGAGACAACCGACAGATCACAGCCTCCGGGGGATGACTGTTTGCATCCGCCGCCGTCGGCGCCGGAAATCCTTTCTTCCGAACGTCTCTCGTGTGCCCGGTTTGGCCACTTCATCACAAGGGACAGCCACGCCCCCTTTTTAGGCACGTGGGACAATGTACGCATTCTGTCAGTCCAGCCACGTACCCATTCCGGCAAAAAGGGCGTGGTCCATAGATCGACACATCACTGTATTGGGTCATCAGCGCCCCAATAGGCCCCCCAATAGCCCCCCCCCCAATAGGCCCCCCAATAGGCCCCCCAATAGGCCCCCTTCCCCCTAAACAAGGCCGACCGACGGCGCGATGGCGCATCATTTCCGGTAAACAGCGCTGGACCGCGGCAGGAGTTCCGGTCACCGGCGCTGCCGGCCGGACCCGTGCCGCCATTGGGTCCAGCCCATGTTCAGACGGGGCGCGGCCCGCGACGACGTCCCGCAGGCGCACGCACACGGCCATACCGTCGTGGGGCCCACGTGCAGACCCATGCGGACCCGCAGCCCCGCGAAGAGCCGCAGGCAGTTCTGGTCGACCACCTCCTTCCCGTTGTCCTGCCGCAGCAGCCAGTCCGGCCACACCTGCCGCAGCAGCGCCACCTGCACGTCCATGGCGCACTGCACGCCGGCGTCGACGGTGTGGAACGTGACCATGAAGCTGTCGCCCTGGGTCTTGACTTCGTAGCCCTTGTGCTTCGCGATCTGCGGCATGGTCAGGCCTGGCACAGCCACCTCCCCATGGCCTCCAATACAGGGGTATATATGGGGGGGGGGGGGGTTGGCACAAGGCCTCGGTATCAGGTTATTTGCCTTTGGCGGTGCCTATTGGCCTCTCGCCACTGCTCATTCTGACCCTCTGTGGGTCCGAACGTGTTTTGGTTGTGTGTGCATATGGGGGGGGGTATTGGAAGCGAGGAGGGGGGGGGGGGGGGGGTTGTAACCAAAAATGGCTCAAATCCAAAATTCCCATTGGCAAATTTCATTTTTTCCCACTATGAAACCTGGGTCCATGAGGGGGGGGGGGAGGAGAGGGTCCAGCGGGGGGGTATCCCCTCCTCCTACGGTTGTCAGCCGTTCTGATACATCCCTGGAGGGGGATGGGGGTGCCACAAAGGCTTGAACGGGTATGCGTATGCCACTTGGAACTTCGGCGGGTACGTACGTGTTTACCTTTTGAGGAGGGCATCCTCCGCGTGGCTCACCCCAACAGGCGACCATTTTACTCGGTAAGGGTGAGGCCGTGGGGCCGCTGCTCACGGGTGCCGCCTGGGCGTCCCTCCCCTGCCGGCGGCGGCACGCTCCACATTCAGTCATTCGCATGATGGAGGGGTGTGGAGGGTGCTCACCACGGCCGATGTGGGAGATGCAACACAGGGCCCAGGGGGCTCTGGATCACCAAGTGTGACCTTGAAGTGGCGTGCAGCATGCTCAGGCAGTGTGCCACTTGTTTAGGAGGTTGTCGGCCTCTGCAGTGTGCCGGTGTGCTGCAACAGGGCCCTTCGGCGGGGTCGAGGTAGTGACGTGCTGCCAGCGTTTGCTCTCGCAGGGCCCTGTCCAGTACAAAGTCCCGGGCCCCCCACCAGCCCCGGGGGGGGGGGGGCACCCGGCCGCAGGCGGGGCCGCATCCACTGCACATCCCTGGGCAGGGGCCCACTCAACTCCTGCCGTGGGTACGCACGGGCCGGCCGGGGCCGCAGGTCATGCGGGAAGAGTGCATCTCCCGGGCCCGCCGGGTTGCCGCGGCACGCCGGCAATGCGCTTGGGTGGGGCGTAGGGGGTCACCTGCAGGGGGGGTCCCCCCACTCCCTTTCATGGACAGAGCCTGCGACCCCGCCGCTCTTGCCCCTTCCCCAGCTCGCCCCACCGATGGGATGCCCAACCGACGGCAACCGCTCCGAATCGGTATGCCAACCCTTCCAACGCTCCTGACAGCCCGTTCTTGCCGCCCTCCCTGCCCTGAGCCCCGGAGGTACAGGGCCCTGGACCGTGAGATGAGCCGCATCCCCCGTTGCGGCTTTGTCCCAACTCACCCCCAATCCGCCCCGTGTGTGCTCCCAAAAGGGAGAGGCTGAAGCATTTTGGGGGGGGGCGGGGGGCGAAGCCGGGCCCAATCTGCGGACCCGACCCCCCCTTCTTTTTGACCGACAATCGGAGAGCGGGTCACAGCGGAACCGATGAGCGTTGTGGGGCACCTCACGGGGAAATAAGCTCAAGGCTCCAGCCACGCACCGCCCCAAGGGCCAAGTGGAGCGGACGACGTGCGGGCGCGTTTGGCTGTGAGGGTGTCACCGGGGGGCGTAAGGGTTACGGAGGCTTGTGGGGGGTGGGGGGGGGTCCACTGTGGAGGGTGGCGAACAGGGCTTTCCTTCGTGGAAAATGACCGGATCGTGTTCCATGACTTTGCAATCCAAATTCGGTACTCGCTTTAACTGGACCCGAAGGGCCCGGAAGAAAAACTGCATTGCAAAAGCAGAATCCCTGAGACCGCCGTCAACGACCGTCTACCCGCTGTCGGTTGACCACCAACTGTCGGCAAGTGGCGGTTGACCGTTGGCGCTGGGGGTGTAACCGCGAGTGGCAATTGACCGCCAGCGAATGCCAGCGGTTGGCGGTTAACCGCGGGCGGTAGTCCTGGACAATTCCTAATAAAACGCAACAACCGAGTGCCGCCCACGGGGGGGTGACTACAACCGGTCCTGATGCGACCCACCCCCCAACTATCTTTCAAAACTCGGGGGGGGGTGTCCAGCCGGGGGTCGGGGGGGGGGGGGGTGTTCCTCCCGGTGGTCGGGGGGGGGTGTTCCTGCCGGGGGTCGGGGGGGGGGGGTCTGGCCGGGGGTCATGGGGGTGTCCAGCCAGGGGTGAGGGGGGGGGAGTTTAGGGCTAGGGTTAGGGCTAGGGTTGTGGTTGCTGTTAGGGCCTGCAGCCCTCCTGTAGCCCTCCTTCAGGTCAAAATTTTTTCTTCTTGTTTTCACACAAATATGATTTCTCTACAAAATTTTGAGTATTTTGAGGAAAAAGACATAGTATGAAAGCCGGACTTGTTGGTGGCCGACCCGGCACCACTATCTTTCAAAACCCGGGGGGGGGGGAGGGGGGGGGGAGGCTGGGGGGGGTCGCATACAAGGACCGGGCCCGGCCACCCCCCCGTGGTGCCGCCCCGAAAGGAACGCCCAGGTCGTCAAACGGCCGTGGGCCGTATTGGTAGTGGGATGCGGGGCAGCGATCACCTGCGCCCGCACCACTTCGTTGTGCAGCAGCAGGCACCCCCGGTACTCCTCGGCATTGGCATCGGCCAACGTGCTCGACCCCTGGATGTCCGTGAAGAGGATGACCGTGTTCTCCCCCTGCGGGACAGACTGCGCTTTGCGTTTGAGGGAGTTGGTGTGGACCAGTTTGACCAGCGCAATCGTCACGAACACCAGCACCACCAGCAGCGCCAACGCGGACACGGCGATGGACACAACGAGCACCACCGTCTTTTGTCCGTCGACCTGAGGACGAAGGATAAGGGGAGGGCATAATCATACAACCACCATACAACCGCCATACAACCGCCATACAACCGCCATACAACCGCCATACAACCGCCATACAACCGCCGTACAACCGCCATACAACCGCCATACAACCGTCATACAACCGCCATAAAACCACCAGGTGCGACGCGCATGCGGTCCAGTGTGCTGCGGTTGGCACTTCTTAGTGTTGGGGAAACTTATTTTCGGTCGTTGTGAGTGGGACACTGTGCTCACTACTGCAGCCTGCTGCCCCTTGTCGTCCCTTGCATGCCAGCGCCGGCGTGACCACTGCCCTCTGTGCCCATACGCCCCAACGCCCATGCGCAAACCGTCGCCAAACCCTACGCACACTGTCGCCCACACCACCGCTGCTCACACCCACGCAGCTGCCCATACCGACCCCAAAAGCCCTTCAACGGCTGCGTCGGCGTGCAGCCGGCACCGCTCTGTGTGAGGCACCGCCCAGGGACGTGCGGGTGGGGCGTGGCCGCCCGCGACCCGGGGACCCTGGCTGACCCCCCCCCCCCCCCCCCACACACACACCAGAGAAATTCTTCTCAGGGGAAGGATGAGGTTTACTGAACACCGATTGAAGGTGCACAGTTTTGTGGGGGGCGTCTGACCCCCCTGCCTCAGAAAGGGGGCGTTTCACGACGAGGGACTTTGCCTGACCGGGAGCGACAAAGCTGCAGGCCCCGGGTGTGGGACTTCCTGCAGCACTGCGCCACCTTGCCCGGTTTGGCCGTGGTAAGGTAAGGTAAAATGCTCGGGCGATCTCCGAACTCCGGCGTAACCGTGATCCCTCCCTACCCCAAGGCGCCAACCAAGCACAGCATGGCACGGGACCAAGAAACAATACGGGCCGTGGAGGCGAAGAGTGGATGTCCAGCGAGTGCACTCAGGCCGTGCTGGGTCATGCCGAGTGTTCCACCCCACGGTTTGGCCGTGGCAGCCGAGTGCGGTGAAGTCGGTTCCAAGCACCGACACCATGGCCCCTCACTGCCCATGCCCATACCATCGCGCATAGTCCCACCACTGCCCATACCCGAGCCACTGCCAAAACCCCCTGAAAGACCCTGAAACCAGTTTTTTGGTGTGCCCCTTTCCGTACGGGTGGACCTGGGCATACTATCAGCTAGTGCTAGTGCTAGTGCCAGTGCCAGTGCCAACGCCAGTGCTAGTGCTAGTGCCAATGCCAATGCCAACGCCAGTGCTAGTGCTAGTGCCAGTGCTATTGACAGTGCTAGTGCCAATGCCAGCGCTAGTGCTAGTGCAAGTGCCAGTGCGAAGGGTAGTGCTAGTGCCAGTGCTAGTTCCAGCACAGTGCCAGTGCCAGCGCATTGCATGGACCTGGGCGGTAGTGGCATCAATCCTCTCTGTAGCATCAAGGACATCTCTGGCGGACTGCGCCGCCAATTGCGCACTGCGCTGGGACAGCTCCACGGAGGCCTCCGTCTCCTTCGCCACGCCCTGCATCCGCACGATGGCCGCGTCGCTTTTTGCCAAGTAATACGCCCGAGGCGAGGCCTGGAACAGCAGCAGCTTCAACGGGGTCCTCTCTACGACGGAGGTGGTCCCGAAGTAGGCGACACCGTCCAGTTTGAACTGGAAGCTGGGCAGCACCGGGACGGCGCTGAAGTTCCCCCAGAGCGACATGAGCCATGCGGCGGTCCCGTTGAGGATGGCGTCCGGGACGTTGAGCGCATGGAAGGGCAGGAATGTGGGGGCTCCACCGCTCGACGACGATCCGCCGGAGGACCCCTGGAGGCCAAAGACGCGGAACAGGGAATGTGGGGAGGAAATCGGAAGTGGCTACATAGCCCCTGCCGTCTTGGGGGCCCGCATGTGGGCAAAATGGCTCCATGACCCCTGCCGTCTTGGGGGCACCCGAGGAGGGGGGGGGGTTAACCCCTGGGGGCCGGACCCCCAGAACGCCGCCAATGCGACCAGAGGGAGGGGGGGTTGCCCCCGCTTTCACATCCTGCGGTCGGCTCTGGCAAAGCCTCTTCCTGGTGATGGACCCGCTACTACGCATGCGCATGGTTGTACTGAACACACTGGCCATGGAAAGCCTGAGCCGTCAAAGGCTCCACACCACCACCTCATGCACAGGAGGGCGAAAAATCTGCAAATTGGTGCCCGCCATTCTGCACTGCACAAAAAACAAAAACGGCAAATATCTGCCAAATTCGGCACACCTCCGCACAGACAAGGAGGCCATGGACATATACAGCCATGCACAACAGATGGCAGAGGCAGAGACACAGGCAAAAGCAGAGGCAGAGGCAGAGGCAGAGGAACGGAAATTGGGAGCAACTGTTGTGATCCATTCGTACTGTTCAAACAACAACGCTTCTTAGGGTCGAGGTCTTGAGGAGGCCTTTGTTTCTTTTACTTTTCTTCGGTACCAACCGCAACCCCCTCCCCGTTCCCCCATGTGACAGCCTTTAGGTTAACCGACGGCGGTTGCGACGGCAATGAACTCACCGATGCTGGTTAGCCCTTGATCGACGGCAGTCGTCATAGGCCAGTGCTATGTTGAGGTCTAGGCGTACTACGTGTAGAATTGTGCAGCTTTCGGGCATCTGGATTGCCATTTCCCGTCCAGCAGGGCATAGCTGACGCACAAACCGTGTACTCTTTGATGCGCGCATGCTGCCCAGGGGGTTCCTTCAGAGAACAAAAAAAAAGTGTTCCTGAACGGCATTTTGGCAAAAAGGTCGCATGTAGCTCATATGTTCAACTATGGTTGGTGGCGATTGGCGGTTGGCGGCGATTGGCGGTTGGCGGTTGGCGACTGGTGGTTGGCGGCGGTTGGTGGTTGGTGGTTGGTGGTTGGTGGCCGCTGGCGCTTAGCGGTTGGCGGTTGGCGGCGTTTGGCGGCGGTTGGCGGTCGGTAGTTGGCCGTCCCTTGGGGCGGTCCTTAAGGGCGGTCCTAAACAAAAAAAAATCTAGTTCCTAAAAGACCCACGTGATGCTGCCTCCAGTGGCGATAGCTGACAGACCACCCTGTCCATGCTACCACTTTGGGCTGCTTTAGAGGGGCTCGATGGTACTTCATGTGTGTGTTGCCCTTCAGCCAATATCATCCATGAGCAGTATTCTGTGATCTCGTCGGTCCCGCAGAGCGGGATGCTGGGGGGCCCCACAACCCACAGGTGTTGCTGCGTGTTGGAGGGGAGGCTATGGAGGGCTGGGAGCAGGCAATGGCGGCGTGACCCCTGGGGCTGAGGCGTTGGGAGGAGCTACCCCCGGGGTGTCGAAGCCAAGCCCCGGGGTGTCCGGGGATACCCCCGGTGTGTCCGGGGCCAGCCCCGGAATGTCCGGGGCTACCTCCGGGGTGTCCGAGGCTAGCCCAGGGGTATCCGGGGCTACCTCGGGGATGTCCGGGGCTACCCCCGGGGTGTCCGGGGTTAGCCCAGGGGTATCCGGGGCTACCTTGGGGATGTCCGGGGCTAGCCCAGGGGTATCCGGGGCTACCTCGGGGATGTCGGGGGCTACCCCCGGGGCGTCCGGGGTTAGCCCTGGGGAGTCCGGGGCTACCCCCGGGGTGTCTGGGGTTAGCCGAGGATGGGAAGGCCTCACTTGGGGCTCTGGGCAACCCTGGCTGACCCCCCCCCCCCCCCCCACACACACCAGAGAAATTCTTCTCAGGGGAAGGATGAGGTTTACTGAACACCGATTGAAGGTGCACAGTTTTGTGGGGGGCGTCTGACCCCCCTGCCTCAGAAAGGGGGTGTTTCACTACGAGGGACTTTGCCTGACCGGGAGCGACAAAGCTGCAGGCCCCCGACTTGTGGACGGGTCAGACACTGAGGCTGCTCCACCGTCACACACCTCTTCCTCAATGACGACCACAAGTGGGACGTCTTTGGTGTGGGCGATCATGTACCCCGTGGCCGTGTCAATGATGAAGGCAAAGGACTCGTTGTTCACAAGCATGTCCCGTAACAGCGCACTGACCCCTGACATCGACACGTCCACAGTGTACCTGGGGACAATGTGTGTGTGTGTGTGTGTGTTTTTTGGGGGGGGCATTAGAACATGCTGGCGATGCGGCAACGCTGGTGTCCAACGACCACTGCGAAGGGCCGATCAAGCCCCTACCCAACCCCTACCCAGCCCCTTCCACGCCACCACGCCTCAACTAAGCCCCTCGACTCCCAAAAGCGCCATCCAGCCCCTACCAACCCTCACAAAGCCCCAACCGCGGCCCTGTCAAAACCTCACCAAGCGCCCACCACAGCCCTGACCAAGCCACGACCAGACACGTCACCAGTGTCCGGCAGGGGAGGCTGACTTTCGGCAGGAATCAGCCCTGCAACACCCGCCACTCAGTAGTACCCGCCCCCGTCGCACCCGGAACTCAGTGCAGCTGCCCCCCGTACAGCGGCTGTCAGCCTCACACCTCCTTGGCGGATGCGGGGCGTTATGTGGCTGAGCCAACTCCCCGGCACCACAAGCCCCACCGAAGGTGTAGGGCGATTTCAGGGCTCAATGACTTGCGCCGATGTCGCGGGGGCAAAGCCTGGGCTCGGCCAAAAAGAAAACCTCCGAACACCAAAAAAGAACCAGGGCTTTTGGGCTCTGGGCTTGTCCTCCCTGTCCGAAGAGGGGCGTAGGGGATTGCCTCATCCGGGGAGAGCCAGGCAGCGGCGCGCCACTCGCATCCGCCGACCACGCGGTCGGGCGGCCGGGGGTGCGCGCCTTCGCAAGGGCGGACCGGGCATGTGCCGTGCGTGGGCCACTCGGCCTGCCACGCGGCGTGCCGTGCGTGCGGGTGCATTTCACGGTCATTGTCTCTGGGGCGTGAGCCGTACTCAAGGGGGGGGGGGGGGAGGCTGGGTCCTTTCCGGGGGGGGGCTGGCTACCGGCGGTGGCCCACCTGGTCAAAATGATTCGTTCCGGCGCACGCCCCAAAAAGAACGGGGGGGGAGGGGGGCTAGAGAGGGTGCGCTTTGGCCCGACGTCGACCCATCCGCTCTGCTGGTGCTGGTGCTGCGTTGTCAAGTGGAGCTCGCCTCTACATCGCCTTCTTGCATGTCATGCACTTCAGTAGCCCAAGCGCATCGCCTGTCCCCACCTCTCGCAGATGTAGAGACTCATCGGGGGCCGCCTGTTGCAATTTTGGTAGCCCAAGCCCGGAAGGGGGGGGGTACCTGAACTTTGGGGGGGGAAACTTTAGGGGGGGCGGATACCTACACTTTTTGTGGGGGTTGGGCTAGAATTATAGGGGGTGGGACGGGGTGTTGGGTCATAGAAACGGGATGTTGCAAGGGCATGTGGGGGCGGAGGCAGGTGTTGCACCGGAGGCCCAGACGTGGGTGTGTGGGGGCGGGACGGCCGACGGGCGTGTGCCGACACACACCCGGAGTTCAGCGGCACATTGGTCAGAGCGGCGTAGGACATCAGGAGGTACGGGTTCTTGAACTCCGGGTCCGTCGAAAGGTCCAGGTACACCTCCGGCGACCGCCACCCGCCGACGCGGTTGATGATGGCCTGCACGTACTCCTCGGACTCGATGGGCCAGGGGGCCGCGACCTCGGCCTCCGCGAGGGGCAGGCCCCGCAGGAAGGAGGCCATGCTCCAGCTCGCGTAGCTGGAGTTGTAGTCCATGGCGTAGAAGGGGTTTGGGGAGCCGCCGCCCTCCCAGCCACACTCGAACCACAAGTCCCCGAAGGGCGAGGGGTAGATGAGGTAGATGAAGCTGAAGAGCCCGGGGTTGAGGCGGCCTGCGGGGGGCAGTGAGGGGCGGCGGGGATGCGGCAGGGCAGGCGCACGTGACGGGGGGCAACGAAAAACGAAATTCTCCCTCGGGCGTCAAAGGTCAGGTGTGGACCTGCCACGAAGCTCCAGCCGCGCCTGTCTGCACACGGCCTTCATTGCCGTCTCAGTTCCATTCGTGTTCACTGTCGCCCCGACAGTTCCATCCCAGTGTGCCGCCCCCTCACCTCCCTGGATAGGGCCAAGGGCTGCCAGGTGGCGGCCGGGTTCTGGGCTTTATCGCCAGGAGGCGCCATGTCGGTCCGAGTCTCCCTGGGGGAGGGGTGTGTGCCATCAAGGCCGAGTGAGTATGCCGGTCGGTACTTCCGGGTGTACGTACGTGTCCACCTTCTGGGGAGGGCATCTTCCACACGTGGATGGGGGGGAGGGGGTTGTCCACCCGTTGGGTTAGGGGTGAACGGGGCGGGTTCAATATTCACAGGGGGTGGGGAGCCCGCTGATGACGCCACCGTGCCAATGCCCCCATTTTTGGAACTGCCCCACCCGCCGGCATCGTGACTTCGGGGGCTAGTGCCGGGCATGTTGCCTGCGCGGAGGCACATTGGAGGCCCATTTGCCAAAACCCTTCCAACCCCACCCCTGGGCAGCCGTGCCGGGACCCCTATTCAGCCACCAACAGGGCCAGGCAGGGAGCTCCGGGGTAAGCTTGGGGCTAGCGCTGGGCCGGACAAGCGGGGACAAGCGTCAACCCGTTTCAGGTGCGGGGACACACACACAGTTTTCGGGGACAAGAGCACAGGCGGCACTGTCTTGGGTCGCAACGCACCGCAGCACACGCATACACACAGCCACAACAACACCCAGTACACATGCCGGGGGGGTGGGGATTTGGTGCCTAGTCAATCTGGCAGTGGTTCATTTGGCTGTGGGAAATTTGGCGGGCACTCCCAGAAAACCAGCTTAAATCCTCTTGCGCTGAAGGCGCGGGAGCAAAATCTTGACTTGACCCCTGGATTTCGCGTGGTAAATTTGGTGGCCAAATTGAAATGCCAAATTTCCCACACCAAATTTACTGCCCACGAAAATCCCCCCTCCCCCCCCCCCTGTACACAAACATGCACATCATTGTTGCGTGGGACAAGCAGGGACACGCGCCATTGCTTTCTTGGACAAGCACCAGCCCCAAGTCTGGTCCAGGATGGGGGGTAGGAATACCCCAACATATATGAGTCAAAGGGATTGCCGTGATGCGACGACCATTTGGAGGTATGTATCACGAGGGGGAATCCCCTTCTGAGCGCTCCGCCTGGACCGCGAAGCCATGGCGGACAGGCCGGCGGAGAGGCCCATCCCCCATCGCCCTTCGCCAGGCCTCCGTGCCCTACCTCTCTCCCTGTTTGTCTCCAAACCGGAACCGCAAGTACCCCTGTCTCGTGCGTGAGAGTGGGGAAGGGGACCACTGCTGAAAGTCGAGCGCATGCCCCCACGGCGCCTCTGTAGCCACTCTGTAGCTCGGCTCTGAGGTTGTGAAGGCGCCGATGCCGGTTGTGTCGCACACGGCCAGCGGCTTCCGGGCTGCCAAGAGCGACCCCTTGAGACGCG
Organism: Eutreptiella sp. 'Long Island Sound 2002'; assembly: GCA_964036045.1. Lineage (NCBI taxonomy): Eukaryota > Euglenozoa > Euglenophyceae > Eutreptiales > Eutreptiaceae > Eutreptiella > Eutreptiella sp. 'Long Island Sound 2002'. The sequence goes on from CAXIWF010000847.1 coordinate 84,225, forward strand.
GACTGCCCATTTGTCATCCCCTGTGCCCATACCGTGTCTCCACATTGCCAGTTCCTCGGCCCCCATGCCAATGCCGTGTCCCAACATCCCCATTCCCGTCTATTGCAACTCCGAAGAGGGGGGGCCTTTGAGCCGGTGTGAAGCAGCAGTGAAAAAAGGGGGGGGGGGTCTGAAACACAGGCTCGAAGGGCCAAACCATATTTCTTCCATTGACATTGGTTTTGAAATGGGGGTGAACCCAAGATTCCTAAGTTTTGTGTCAAATCACTTCTTTGAGCAGCCTCAGACGTCTTGGGATGCATTTGTTGGGCCCAGCCCTTGGAGCCTCATTGGGTGGGGAGGGTGGGCAGGTGGTCTGGGAACAAGGCACACCCTCCTTGGAATTACAATGGACAGTGCGCCATTCCTTGTCCCCAGTGCCCATATCCTGTCCTTGGGAACGGGATGTGGACGCAGGGGGACGGGATGTGGTAACGGCATGTGGATGTGGAGACAGGTGTGATACCCTACGGATGTGTCTGGTATGCAGACCTCAGGAGCGCCTGGCTGGGTCGGCCATCTCCTAGCAAGAGTGGGGGGAATGCGGGAAAACGGGAATTGCCCGCCACTCCCGTGAGATCCCCCAACAAAAAGTGCATCTTTGGGGGGTTTAGGCCAAGAATTCCCCATTTTTCCATCGAAAACGCAAAAAATTCCACATTTGCCTCCATGTTCCCCATTTTTCCAATTTCTTCCAATTGCCCGAGTAGTGTACCTGTACAGTTCCGTTTCCGCGCGCTTCTGGGCCTTGCGTGTGGTCTGGAGCCAAAGGGGAACATGCCCCCCTCCCACCACTGCCATGCCACCATTTGACACGATGCCATTTCTGTGCCACACCCATTGGTCCCTGGCCCCTGCTTCTGGGTGCTTGTCACTGCATGGCATTCATGTGTGGACTTAGACCGGAGGCCCAGATGTGGGTGCGTGGAGACAGGGCGAAGTATGGGCATGTGCAGACAGGGACCCTGAGTTTGGCAGACCATTGGTCAGAGAGGGAATGTTTGCCTGGCGCATGCCGGCGCGCCCGGCATCCAAATCAACGTTCCGGCCATCTATCCCAATGCTTTACCCCCATCATACGGAGCTTGGGGTGTCTTTTTCAAAATTACAAAAGCAGAACTGATTCATTCATGATTGGAAGAAGTGCTGGCGAGGGAGTGTAATGACAGTATTAACCTCTCTTGGAATCATTACTTGCTCTCTTGGGCACCAAAAAAAGTGCCCAAATCCCATTGTGCTAGGCTAGATCAGAAAATCCTACACAGACACATGCCCCCAAACGGTTGGAGGTGGGGCGGTGACCGTTGAAACTATGCTCCGCGCGCCCGGCGCGCTAGCGGTCCCCCCAGTGCCGCGTAAGACGACGGTCTGGCCCAACGCTTGCGTGACAAGGACGCGGTGATTGGCGGTCCAAGAACGTGCATCTGCGCCGCAGAGCTCCACAACGACACTGTTTGCCTGCCGAACCTGGACGGCGTCGCACAGGCCATCGCAAACCGGGTCTGGCCCCTGCATAGCAGATCCTGTCCAAGGGGCTCCCCCAGCCCCAACCTTCACGGGCAGCGCCACCAGCAGCCGGACTGCGGCAGTGGACATGTGACTGGACTCAGGGTGGTCGTTACCTGGTGCCAGCATGTCCTTCAAGTCGTGGGCGACGTTCGCCATGTTGCTCGCATCCACAGCACAGCCTTTTGTCAGCCCGTTCTCAGAAAGCCATGCCTGCAGGCGATTCCAGTATCGTGAGGGTGTGTCACCACATCCATTATTTAGAAAGGGGGTGGGCTTTGCGTCGTCAAATGCCTTCAAAAAAAAAACCCCCCACAAAGCAGTTTTAGAAAACCGGGGGTGGACTGCCTTGTGCACAGTGCACAGGGTACTCATTGGGCCTGCTTAAGTAGCACAAGGCTTGGTAGAATGTGCTCAGGCCGTTGCAATAACCCAATGTGTCTCTGTGTGTTTGCCAAAAAAGAGTTTTGCAGTCTGAGGGGAGCTGCCCACGGCCAAAGGGGATTCCAATAGGAAGCACTGCAAGCTAGCCCGAGAGGATTCCCGCCACTGTATTTATCAAACCACCGCCGCTCTCTTGCTGCATGCCTAAGCAATTTATGTAATTGCATTGGGACATTTTGCACTCCGTGGAACTGTGTGGTCATCTTGCAGGTACATCACTTGCAGACACGTTAGGGTTTGCAAATTTGGTAGCAGCAATGCATGCTTTAAATGGGCCAAAATAGGAGCCATCTACCCCTCAGCATATTGCTCCGCAGCCCAGCAGAGCAATTTTTTGCTCCATAAATACCCGGGTAGAAAATCATGCAACAACACAAAGTCTCTGGGGTGTTGGATTCTATTGAGATTTTCAAAAAAACATAGTGCATAGTGCAGAGTGCATAGAATTGCAAGGTGTAGTAAATCAAGACCCAGAGGCACAAGATACAAGTGTGCCCTGACATGCAGAGTGGCCTCACAAAAATTGGTAAAATGGTGGGCCGATGAATGAAAACTGCTTGACGTCCTCTGCCTTCTTGGGTGGGCCTGACTCAATATACAATGACATGATCAGACCAAAACAAGAAAGCCAGGTCATCAATAGGGGTGCATCAAATACAGGCCTCCAATTTATAAGAGATGGGGGAAACGGCTAAAAAGAGCGGCATTTTCAGCTCTAGCAATGTCACAAAGTTTGCCTAAAGTTCTCATTGGTGGATGCCCTTGACCAACTACTAGTTGATGCTTGAAAGCAATCAAGCATTTGGTGCATCATAGCTTGCTGGCCAATGCACCAGCTTCCTGTCTCTCCCCTGCTCCTCACTCCCTCTCCCAACCTCTTTTTCTCTGTCTTAACGTCACATGTTTCGCACAAGATTCCCATTGCAAAACAACGTTCTACAGGGTCAACATGCCAAATGTCTGCAATAGATATCGGATTAAGATTCCAAGTGCGTAAGGCACATGCATGGGTCAAAAACCGAAATGCCCAAGCTGCGAAGTGCTCAAGAAGCATGTTGTCGATGGCACCATCTCGTGATCCAATGCATTCAGGAGACCAAGGAAGAAAAAAGCAGCTAAGCAGCCCCCTCCAAAGGAAACAATTGGTCATGCGCGGACTGCAAGAGCCTGAACTTCTCAAACAAAAAGCCCGGCAAATGCGATACGTTCTGCGTAGGGATCACTGTGGGCTTGAGACTAAGACGTGTGCTGCTCAAGATTCCGATTTGGAGTGTTGACTAAGAAGTGTGACAAAAGGCCTTGCATAGTTTGAACAAGAGAAAGCAGGAGTGCGGTAGGGCTGTTGTTGTTGTAGACTTCTTTCTTCATTCTTATTCTGTGCAATCTTCACCGTAAAAAATCTGGCCACTGCTTAACCAACAACAAACACGTATCAGCAGCTTCCTCACGCCCTTGCCCAGTACTCCTCGCTCTGGAGCAGCCATACCTGCAGCTACAGCTGCCACCGTGTGGGGCGTGACAAGAGAAAGCTGGGCGGCGATAACACATGATGATGTTGTTGATGGTGTGGGGAGTTGCATTGGCCCTAACCCTGACTCAGGCCATCTCGTGAGTCCCCACAGTGGACTGAAACCAAAATGGCAACCTCTGCCATCTCAGGGGTCCCTAGGGGGTGTTCTTGCACAGCACGCACACAGCACCAAATAGTGTGACCACCCTGAAATCCACCACCTCTGGGGAAGCACACGTACACATGGCACAAACAACAAAAATCCTCATGGGACCCTAGCCAAATGTCACGCACAACCCACCAAGACCAAAGGCGGGCAAACAAATGTTCCACCTGTGCTCTACAATACCCATGAATATCATTTCTTGGTCTTTTGCTGGACAGTCAATGTCTTGCGGCCAATGAAAGGAACGTGGGAATACAATCTTCCCTTGTGTGCACCATCATGTATACCCACCTCAAACTCCATGAAACATCCTTTGTGGCCCATACTTGTCCCATGTCTTACCATTGGCACTGGTACTTGGTAAGACTGTGCATACCCACACCACGTTAATCAAATTATCCACTGTCAGGGTGACCTTCCACAAAATAGCCTACTTTTCGCACAGCACACGGTGCACCAGTGCAAAGTGGCACATGACCCTTGCCGTCCCGGGGGTCCTCAGAGTGGGGAGGAATCAGAGTGGCTCCATAACCCTTTCTTCACCGGGGAGAGGGTTGGAGGCAAGGTCTCGGGGCAGCTGGCAGGCGGGGAATCTCTGGGGAAAGGACTGCACAGCTCGGGATGGCGACACCAAATAATCAGCCTGGGACTCCGCCACATTCATTAACCGGGTGATGTAGTCCACGACACTGCTCAGGCGGGCCCCCTGGGCTTGAGGCAATATCTCACCAGTGAGGGCCGTCGTCAGATTGATGCTCTCGAAGGCAGTGGCCATGCTGGCATAAGTGCTCTTGAGGGTCTGATTGGTGGCACCTTGGGATAGGGCCGTTGCATTCAGTGCACTGTTCGCGATGCGGATCGCCTACAATGCACAGGCAGGGAAGGCCATGCAACAACGGTGCCTGTGCCTGCGTCCAACCAATGTCTGAAGAGGGAGCTCTTCGGGCTTTTTTTTTTTCAATACCTAGCCTCTGGGCAGGGGCACCCAAGCCTTTGAACCCCCCCCTTCCCCACCCAAAGCAGTAACGTAGCAACACCAAAATGTCACACTCCCCAAGCCCCCCTAGGCAGAACCTTTCTTCCCTTCTGGGATCCTGATGTAGAGATGCGACGAAAGACAACATTTGCTGTAGGTCCGAGGGGATCAAAGTGTAAAATTCCATTGTCTTCGGCAAGGCACCTTGAAGAGAGAGAAAAATCGAATTTTGAAAAATTTTCAGGTGCCACCAGACAGCCTGAGAACCAGCAATTTTGGGGCTTTGGGGGGGCACATGGCTCGGGCTACATGGGCCTAGCGGCCACTATGTGGGCCCCCATGGGTGCTGAAGTACTCATATTGTCACGAAATGATCCCCCAAACCCATCCCAGGGGTGAAAGAAGGGTTTTGGAAAAAATCGAATTTTTCAAATTTTTTTTTTCAGGTGCCACTGAACAGCTCATCCAGCGTGAGCACGGTGAAGTCCTCACTGGCTGGGGCCCATAGGGGGAGCTAACCGGGGGTACCCGGAGTTTGGACCCAGGACCCCTGCCATGGGTTGAGGGGTCCATATACAAGAAAAAAAGTGGTCAGGACCCAGGTCCAAATCCACACACAACAGCCGCAACATGCAAAGAAGTTTTGCCCCCCCCCCCCCCCCACCGACCCCCCCACCCCAAAAATGGGGTACTAGGATACGGGGAGATAGGGGGGTCAAGATCAAAAAATTCATCGGGGATCATTTTGTCTCCCAAAGTGATGGTTTTACCAAGGGTTAGACGCCTGATACCATTCCTTGGGGTATGGTGCACGAATGACTCCAAAAATGGGGGATAGTTGGCGCCCGCGCTAGTGCTAGAGATAAAATCCTCTATTAGGTGATTCTATCTTTCTGGATCCCACAATGATGGCAAAATCACTGATCATTGTCGTGAATGCATGTCCTTTCTCTCCCCTCTCCCTCCCTCCCTCCCTCCCTCCCTCCCTCCCTCTGATTCTAGGGTTGACATGCCAACTCTTACCTCGGAATATGCCATGCATGTTCTACCCCCAAAATATGATCGCACCCTCCCCCGCCTTGCGAGACCAACGGCAAAAGCACTGAAAATGACCGAAATGACACCTGTTGTTCTGAAAAGGACATTGTCTGTGCGCACAGTGAAAAGACACCAGCAGCAAAGCAATGCATCATTGAGGCCCAGACATCCATGTCTGTGGAGGTACGAGGAGGCATTTTCTAAGGGGGTGTTTCTGTGCAGCGCAGGCACAGCGGGGGCACAGCGCACGCAGAGTGCCCAATAGTCAGTTGGCTTTCCCGTGACCACCCTGAACACCACCCACCACTCAGGAAGCATACGTCCACAGCACTAAAACAGCAGGTTCAGACAGCAATCTGGCATTTTAAAACATAGGAATCTGAGCAGTCCTGTGTATGGGAACATAGTAGTTACTGCAGTCACCTTGGCCATGAGGGAAAACGTGTCGAAAATAGCCTACTTTTCGCACAGCGCGGGCACAGCACACACAGTGCCCTTCCGGATGGCGGGTCCTCGTTGCCCTTGTGGTTGTAGATGTTGCAAAACAGATGTGGACGGGAGAAGGATAGCCAATAGGAGGATGGTGAATATGAAATATCAAGTGTCATCAGGTCACCTTCAAGATCACATACCCTCAATTGTTATGGAATCAATGCTCCGAGCTCTGCTGCCAGCATTCATTGCCCTTGGGTACATCAAAATCATGCACTGAAGGGGAGGGCAACAATCGGCAGGACAGGAATCTGCATCCCTGAAATGCCATCCCCAGCCCCGAGACACAGGAAAAAGCTACATCCTCACAGACCACTAGAAAAAGGAAATGCCAAATCCCACAGTTCCAAAATTTGCGGAAACAAAGTAGGCGATTAAGGTCCTGCCCGCTGTGCGTACAGGGGTCAGCGCAGAAGGAGGACGTGGCAGAGCCACCGTGCCGCCCCCCAAGCCTCACCCTTAGTGGCGCGAGAGAAGGACTCCAAAAGTTGCGGAAACAACACCTCGTGTTGTTCTGACAGGGGACGGGCATTGTTCTCACAAAGATATGGCACGTGCTATCTGCTTGATATTGCACATGCACATGGGTCTGGTGTGCCTCTGTATTTATCACGTGCACCTGTTTGCGGCTGTTAAGATGATGCGCTGCCCACGCGTCAATCCAGGGCCCCTGCAGACACACCACACGCCTTCATCTATCTATCTATGCCGCATGGCGCTGCGCTGCGGTATGGGCAAGTGAAAGCGCTGGTCAGGGCCGGAGGGGCAGGACAGGCGCTGCATGGGCAGGGACAGGGGCAGGGGCGACAAGGGGGTGGCACGCCAGGCGGGGCATGCAGGTCATGCTGCATACTTCGTACGAGTTGTCAATCGCATTGCCGATGGATGTCCAAAGCAGAACGATGGCGACTACTGTGGGGATGACCACCACAACCACAAGCAAAAGCCCCAACACGAAGGCGGCTGCTCTGGCCGACAACGCCATGGTGACTGTCCAGAAACAAACCAAGGCGCTAGTGGGTCACATGCACCTCCTGTTTTGCTGTTTGGCGCACTTTCGCCCCCCCCCCCCCCCCGCCCAGGGAAGTATTTGAAGGTAGGGGGGGGTCTGAAGGGGGGGGGGGGGTGTTGGCTGGGAACCCCCTCCTCCTAGGGTGTCCCAGTACTTTCAGTACTTTCATGATGAGCTCTGAAAAATGTTCCCCAGCTTTTGCCAACCAAACTTCATTCATAACACAATGCAAGAGGCTGGGTCCTCATTTAGCATCATTCTGGTTCATGCAGGTTCATGCAGCTCCATTCAGGGTCCACTCAGGTTCATGCAGGCCCATTTAGGGTCCACTAAGGTTCATGCAGGTCCCTTTAGGAAAACAAATTTGCAAGTGGTGCTGTCCGTGGCCCCCTGTGTTTAACTGACTTTTGTTTGTTTCATTCACTGGGGCTGGTTGTTTAACAGAGGTCTGGGGAAGGGTTCGAGAGCAGGGGGGAGGGGTTTAAGGGGTATGATGGCCTGTGACTGACTGATGAACCAGGTCCCCCCAATAAAGGGGGGGACCCCAATTCCATGCATTCAATTGCACATTAGAAGTGGAGGAGGGGGGGGTTTTGGCAAGAAGCCATGTTATTGTGTTCTTGTCTGCAGCTGGCGGCGCCCACTGGCCGATCGCCATTTGCTGCCCTTCCCTTCCCTTTCCTTCAGTGAAGGTCCACCAAGCCGCTGTTTTGGTCCGCCGTTTCCGTTTCTCCATCGGTGGTGGGTCGCGTCAACCAAAACATTAAGGATCCATACGGCAATACCCTTCACCTCCACGAGGAGGTGGGGGGGGGGGGGGGGGGGCAAGGGGGGGGGGCCTCCTCCTACGGTGTACGGCCGTTCTAATACTTCCCTGCCCCCGCCCCCTTGTCAGAGGAATCCAAGGTTCCGAATTTTGACAGAAACAACACCTACGGTTGCTCTGACAAGGGCGTTGCTCTCGCAGGGGGGGGGGGGGGGGGCATTCTGGGATGGCTGCATTTTCCCGCATTCCCCACTATCCCAGTGCTCCGGGTTGCCCACAGTTGCCCTAATCATCGCGCCGCACGCGTGCCATGCCGCATCAAGCCTCGCTTCGCCCTTATGGAACCCTGCTGCGGATCCAGTTCCATGTTCCACGTATCTGCTCGCCCCGTGTCGAAGCTACGCCCAGCTCCCAAAACAATGCGGTGCCCATGGATCTTGCAGTTGGCACAAGGCATAGCTCATGCACAGCCCAGACAAATATCAAGATCTCGTGAACGGAATGTCTTTGCTCATCATGATGCTTGATCTTTGCAATCCGGCGGCTGGAATTGGGTGGAAATTAAGCAACCAACCACAAATGGACTCACAATTGATGGCCTGCAAGTAGCGAAGATGCCCCCCCCAAAAAAAGCAGTCTCACATGGTTGGGGACGCAAGGCTCAATTCATGTGCAGCGGGACACCTAACCACTTTGCAGCACCCTGAAATATTGATAGGACGTGAATAGTGTTGTAGTTGTTGGTTTCATAACCCCCCGCACCCCGGTGGAAGTGCCTCCTAGGACGCATGCTGGTCCTCCCAGACCCCCGACACCCATTTGGCAATAAAGCCACCTGACGCGGCGCCCTTGTCTACGATGGTGAATTGGCGCGGGGGATGATGTTGGTCACAACCTCCAACAATGCTTGCAACGGTTCATGACGTACTACTAACGTGCAAATGATACCCCCCCCGCCCCCCTTGCAATTTCCCACGTTAACGCGAGACGGTTTCCTGGGGGGGGGGGGGGGAGAGAGAGAGAGAGACCGTGGCCAAGTGACGGTCTCCCGCAAGGGGGGGGGGGGGACGGAGCTGTGTGCATTTTCAGCAAATATTGCGAGAGACAAAAACGAAGAGCAAGAAATTCCGCATCCAATGGTCAAAAGTACCGCGCGTTTTGGAGCCCCTAAATCGAGTTATGGCCATTTTAGTCACCCGGCCGGCCACGGCCGTTTCAAGCCGAAAAACACCCAAAATGGCAATAAATCGCAATTTCCCGGGGCTACGTGCATTTTCAGCAAATGTTGCGAGAGACAAAAATGAAGAGCAAGAAATTCCGCATCCGATGGTCAAAAATGGCGCGCGTTTTGGACCCCCTGAAATCGAGTTATGGCCATTTTAGTCACCCGGCCGGCCACGGCCGTTTCAAGCCGAAAAACACCCAAAATGGCAATAAATTGCAATTTCCCGGGGCTACGTGCATTTTCAGCAAATGTTGCGAGAGACAAAAATGAAGAGCAAGAAATTCCGCATCCAATGGTCAAAAGTGCCGCGCGTTTTGGAGCCCCTAAAATCGAGTTATGGCCATTTTAGTCACCCGGCTGGCCACGGCCGTTTCAAGCCGAAAAACACCCAAAATGGCAATAAATCGCAATTTCCCGGGGCTACGTGCATTTTCAGCAAATGTTGCGAGAGACAAAAATGAAGAGCAAGAAATTCCGCATCCAATGGCCAAAAGTACCGCGCGTTTTGGAACCCCTAAAATCGAGTTATGGCCATTTTAGTCACCCGGCTGGCCACGGCCGTTTCAAGCCGAAAAACACCCAAAATGGCAATAAATCGCGATTTCCCGGGGCTACGTGCATTTTCAGCAAATGTTGCGAGAGACAAAAATGAAGAGCAAGAAATTCCGCATCCACTGGTCAAAAGTACCGGGCGTTTTGGAACCCCTAAAATCGAGTTATGGCCATTTTAGTCACCCGGCTGGCCACGGCCGTTTCAAGCCGAAAAACACCCAAAATGGCAATAAATCGCAATTTCCCGGGGCTACGTGCATTTTCAGCAAATGTTCCGAGAGACAAAAATGAAGAGCAAGAAATTCCGCATCCAATGGTCAAAAGTACCGGGCGTTTTGGAACCCCTAAAATCAAGTTATGGCCATTTTAGTCACCCGGCTGGCCACGGCCGTTTCAAGCCGAAAAACACCCAAAATGGCAATAAATCGCGATTTCCCGGGGCTACGTGCATTTTCAGCAAATGTTGCGACAGACAAAAATGAAGAGCAAGAAATTCCGCATCCGATGGTCAAAAGTACCGCGCGTTTTGGAACCCCTAAAATCGAGTTATGGCCATTTTAGTCACCCGGCTGGCCACGGCCGTTTCAAGCCGAAAAACACCCAAAATGGCAGTAAATTGCGATTTCCCGGGGCTACGTGCATTTTCAGCAAATGTTGCGAGAGACAAAAATGAAGAGCAAGAAATTCCGCATCCAATGGTCAAAAGTACCGGGCGTTTTGGAACCCCTAAAATCGAGTTATGGCCATTTTAGTCAGCCGGCTGGCCACGGCCGTTTCAAGCCGAAAAACACCCAAAATGGCAATAAATCGCGATTTCCCGGGGCTACGTGCATTTTCAGCAAATGTTGCGAGAGACAAAAATGAAGAGCAAGAAATTCCGCATCCACTGGTCAAAAGTACCGGGCGTTTTGAAACCCCTAAAATCAAGTTATGGCCATTTTAGTCACCTGGCTGGCCACGGCCGTTTCAAGCCGAAAAACACCCAAAATGGCAATAAATCGCAATTTCCCGGGGCTACGTGCATTTTCAGCAAATGTTGCGAGAGACAAAAATGAAGAGCAAGAAATTCCGCATCCAATAGTCAAAAGTACCGCGCGTTTTGGAACCCCTAAAATCGAGTTATGGCCATTTTAGTCAGCCGGCTGGCCACGGCCATTTCAAGCCGAAAAACACCCAAAATGGCAATAAATTGCGATTTCCCGGGGCTACGTGCATTTTCAGCAAATGTTGCGAGAGACAAAAATGAAGAGCAAGAAATTCCGCATCCGATGGTCAAAAGTACCGCGCGTTTTGGAACCCCTAAAATCGAGTTATGGCCATTTTAGTCACCCGGCTGGCCACGGCCGTTTCAAGCCGAAAAACACCCAAAATGGCAATAAATTGCGATTTCCCGGGGCTACGTGCATTTTCAGCAAATGTTGCGAGAGACAAAAATGAAGAGCAAGAAATTCCGCATCCAATGGTCAAAAGTGCCGCGCGTTTTGGAACCCCTAAAATCGAGTTATGGCCATTTTACTCACCCGGCTGGCCACGGCCGTTTCAAGCCGAAAAACACCCAAAATGGCAATAAATTGCAATTTCCCGGGGCTACGTGCATTTTCAGCAAATGTTGCGACAGACAAAAATGAAGAGCAAGAAATCCCGCATCCAATGGTCAAAAGTACCGCGCGTTTTGGGACCCCTAAAATCGAGTTATGGCCATTTTAGTCACCCGGCTGGCCACGGCCGTTTCAAGCCGAAAAACACCCAAAATGTCAATAAATCGCGATTTCCCGGGGCTACGTGCATTTTCAGCAAATGTTGCGACAGACAAAAATGAAGAGCAAGAAATTCCGCATCCAATGGTCAAAAGTACCGCGCGTTTTGGAACCCCTAAAATCAAGTTATGGCCATTTTAGTCACCCGGCTGGCCACGGCCGTTTCAAGCCGAAAAACACCCAAAATGGCAATAAATTGCAATTTCCCGGGGCTACGTGCATTTTCAGCAAATGTTGCGAGAGACAAAAATGAAGAGCAAGAAATTCCGCATCCGATGGTCAAAAGTACCGCGCGTTTTGGAGCCCCTAAAATCGAGTTATGGCCATTTTAGTCACCCGGCTGGCCACGGCCGATTCAATCCGAAAAACACCCAAAATGGCAATAAATCGCGATTTCCCGGGGCTACGTGCATTTTCAGCAAATGTTGCGACAGACAAAAATGAAGAGCAAGAAATTCCGCATCCAATGGTCAAAAGTACCGGGCGTTTTGGAACCCCTAAAATCAAGTTATGGCCATTTTAGTCACCCGGCTGGCCACGGCCGTTTCAAGCTGAAAAACACCCAAAATGGCAATAAATCGCAATTTCCCGGGGCTACGTGCATTTTCAGCAAATGTTGCGAGAGACAAAAATGAGGAGCAAGAAATTCCGCATCCGATGGTCAAAAGTACCGCGCGTTTTGGAACCCCTAAAATCGAGTTATGGCCATTTTAGTCACCCGGCTGGCCACGGCCGTTTCAAGCCGAAAAACACCCAAAATGGCAATAAATCGCGACTTCCCGGGGCTACGTGCATTTTCAGCAAATGTTGCGAGAGACAAAAATGAAGAGCAAGAAATTCCGCATCCAATGGTCAAAAGTACCGCGCGTTTTGGAACCCCTAAAATCGAGTTATGGCCATTTTAGTCAGCCGGCTGGCCACGGCCGTTTCAAGGCGAAAAACACCCAAAATGGCAATAAATTGCGATTTCCCGGGGCTACGTGCATTTTCAGCAAATGTTGCGAGAGACAAAAATGAAGAGCAAGAAATTCCGCATCCAATGGTCAAAAGAACCGCGCGTTTTGGAACCCCTAAAATCGAGTTATGGCCATTTTAGTCACCCGGCTGGCCACGGCCGTTTCAAGTCGAAAAACACCCAAAATGGCAATAAATTGCAATTTCCCGGGGCTACGTGCATTTTCAGCAAATGTTGCGACAGACAAAAATGAAGAGCAAGAAATTCCGCATCCAATGGTCAAAAGTACCGCGCGTTTTGGAACCCCTAAAATCGAGTTATGGCCATTTTAGTCACCCGGCTGGCCACGGCCGTTTCAAGCCGAAAAACACCCAAAATGGCAATAAATCGCGATTTCCCGGGGCTACGTGCATTTTCAGCAAATGTTGCGAGAGACAAAAATGAAGAGCAAGAAATTCCGCATCCGATGGTCAAAAGTGCCGCGCGTTTTGGAGCCCCTAAAATCGAGTTATCGCCATTTTAGTCACCCGGCCGGCCACGGCCGTTTCAAGCCGATAAACACCCAAAATGGCAATAAATCGCTATTTCCCGGGGCTATGTGCATTTTCAGCAAATATTGCGAGAGACAAAAATGAAGAGCAAGAAATTCGGCATCCGATGGTCAAAAGTACCGCGCGTTTTGGAGCCCCTAAAATCGAGTTATGGCCATTTTAGTCACCCGGCCGGCCACGGCCGTTTCAAGCCGAAAAACACCCAAAATGGCAATAAATCGCGATTTCCCGGGGCTACGTGCATTTTCAGCAAATGTTGTGGGAGACAAAAATGAAGAGCAAGAAACTCCGCATCCGATGGTCAAAAGTACCGCGCGTTTTGGAACCCCTAAAATCAAGTTATGGCCATTTTACTCACCCGGCTGGCCACGGCCGTTTCAAGCCGAAAAACACCCAAAATGGCAATAAATCGCAATTTCCCGGGGCTACGTGCATTTTCAGCAAATGTTGCGAGAGACAAAAATGAAGAGCAAGAAATTCCGCATCCAATGGTCAAAAGTGCCGCGCGTTTTGGAGCCCCTAAAATCGAGTTATGGCCATTTTAGTCACCCGGCTGGCCACGGCCGTTTCAAGCCGAAAAACACCCAAAATGGCAATAAATCGCAATTTCCCGGGGCTACGTGCATTTTCAGCAAATTTTGCGAGAGACAAAAATGAAGAGCAAGAAATTCCGCATCCAATGGTCAAAAGTACCGCGCGTTTTGGAGCCCCTAAAATCGAGTTATGGCCATTTTAGTCACCCGGCCGGCCACGGCTATTTCAAGGCGAAAAACACCCAAAATGGCAAAAAATTGCGATTTCCCGGGGCGACGTGCATTTTCAGCAAATGTTGCGAGAGACAAAAATGAAGAGCAAGAAATTCCGCATCCAATGGTCAAAAGTACCGCGCGTTTTGGAACCCCTAAAATCGAGTTATGGCCATTTCAGTCACCCGGCTGGCCACGGCCGTTTCAAGCCGAAAAACACCCAAAATGGCAATAAATCGCAATTTCCCGGGGCTACGTGCATTTTCAGCAAATGTTGCGAGAGACAATAATGAAGAGCAAGAAATTCCGCATCCAATGGTCAAAAGTACTGCGCGTTTCGGAACCCCTAAAATCGAGGTATGGGCATTTTAGTCACCCGGCTGGCCACGGCCGTTTCAAGCCGAAAAACACCCAAAATGGCAATAAATTGCGATTTCCCGGGGCTACGTGCATTTTCAGCAAATGTTGCGAGAGACAAAAATGAAGAGCAAGAAATTCCGCATCCAATGGTCAAAAGTACCGCGCGTTTCGGAACCCCTAAAATCGAGTTATGGCCATTTTAGTCACCCGGCTGGCTACGGCTGTTTCAAGCTGAAAAACACCCAAAATGGCAAAAAATTGCGATTTCCCGGGGCTACGTGCATTTTCAGCAAATGTTGCGAGAGACAAAAATGAAGAGCAAGAAATTCCGCATCCAATGGTCAAAAGTACCGCGCGTTTTGGAACCCCTAAAATCGAGGTATGGCCATTTTAGTCACCCGGCTGGCCACGGCCGTTTCAAGCCGAAAAACACCCAAAATGGCAATAAATTGCGATTTCCCGGGGCTACGTGCATTTTCAGCAAATGTTGCGACAGACAAAAATGAAGAGCAAGAAATTCCGCATCCGATGGTCAAAAGTACCGCGCGTTTTGGAACCCCTAAAATCGAGTTATGGCCATTTTAGTCACCCGGCTGGCCACGGCCGTTTCAAGCCGAAAAACACCCAAAATGGCAATAAATTGCGATTTCCCGGGGCTACGTGCATTTTCAGCAAATGTTGCGACAGACAAAAATGAAGAGCAAGAAATCCCGCATCCGATGGTCAAAAGTACCGCGCGTTTTGGAACCCCTAAAATCAAGTTATGGCCATTTTAGTCACCCGGCTGGCCACGGCCGTTTCAAGCCGAAAAACACCCAAAATGGCAATAAATCGCAATTTCCCGGGGCTACGTGCATTTTCAGCAAATGTTGCGACAGACAAAAATGAAGAGCAAGAAATTCCGCATCCAATGGTCAAAAGTACCGCGCGTTTTGAAGCCCCTAAAATCGAGTTATGGCCATTTTAGTCACCCGGCTGGCCACGGCCGTTTCAAGCCGAAAAACACCCCAAATGGCAATAAATTGCAATTTCCCGGGGCTACGTGCATTTTCAGCAAATGTTGCGAGAGACAAAAATGAAGAGCAAGAAATTCCGCATCCAATGGTCAAAAGTACCGCGCGTTTTGGAACCCCTAAAATCGAGTTATGGCCATTTTAGTCAGCCGGCTGGCCACGGCCGTTTCAAGCCGAAAAACACCCAAAATGGCAATAAATTGCGATTTCCCGGGGCTACGTGCATTTTCAGCAAATGTTGCGAGAGACAAAAATGAAGAGCAAGAAATTCCGCATCCAATGGTCAAAAGTACCGCGCGTTTTGGAACCCCTAAAATCGAGTTATGGCCATTTTAGTCACCCGGCTGGCCACGGCCGTTTCAAGCCGAAAAACACCCAAAATGGCAATAAATCGCGATTTCCCGGGGCTACGTGCATTTTCAGCAAATGTTGCGAGAGACAAAAATGAAGAGCAAGAAATTCCGCATCCGATGGTCAAAAGTGCCGCGCGTTTTGGAGCCCCTAAAATCGAGTTATGGCCATTTTAGTCACCCGGCCGGCCACGGCCGTTTCAAGCCGAAAAACACCCAAAATGGCAATAAATCGCGATTTCCCGGGGCTACGTGCATTTTCAGCAAATGTTGTGGGAGACAAAAATGAAGAGCAAGAAACTCCGCATCCGATGGTCAAAAGTACCGCGCGTTTTGGAACCCCTAAAATCAAGTTATGGCCATTTTAGTCACCCGGCTGGCCACGGCCGCTTCAAGCCGATAAACACCCAAAATGGCAATAAATCGCTATTTCCCGGGGCTATGTGCATTTTCAGCAAATATTGCGAGAGACAAAAATGAAGAGCAAGAAATTCCGCATCCGATGGTCAAAAGTACCGCGCGTTTTGGAACCCCTAAAATCCAGTTATCGCCATTTTAGTCACCCGGCGGGCCACGGCCGTTTCAAGCCGAAAAACACCCAAAATGGCAATAAATCGCAATTTCCCGGGGCTATGTGCATTTTCAGCAAATGTTGCGAGAGACAAAAATGAAGAGCAAGAAATTCCGCATCCAATGGTCAAAAGTGCCGCGCGTTTTGGAGCCCCTAAAATCGAGTTATGGCCATTTTAGTCACCCGGCTGGCCACGGCCGTTTCAAGCCGAAAAACACCCAAAATGGCAATAAATCGCAATTTCCCGGGGCTACGTGCATTTTCAGCAAATTTTGCGAGAGACAAAAATGAAGAGCAAGAAATTCCGCATCCAATGGTCAAAAGTACCGCGCGTTTTGGAGCCCCTAAAATCGAGTTATGGCCATTTTAGTCACCCGGCCGGCCACGGCTGTTTCAAGGCGAAAAACACCCAAAATGGCAATAAATTGCGATTTCCCGGGGCTACGTGCATTTTCAGCAAATGTTGCGAGAGACAAAAATGAAGAGCAAGAAATTCCGCATCCAATGGTCAAAAGTACCGCGCGTTTCGGAACCCCTAAAATCGAGTTATGGCCATTTTAGTCACCCGGCTGGCTACGGCTGTTTCAAGCCGAAAAACACCCAAAATGGCAAAAAATTGCGATTTCCCGGGGCTACGTGCATTTTCAGCAAATGTTGCGAGAGACAAAAATTAAGAGCAAGAAATTCCGCATCCAATGGTCAAAAGTACCGCGCGTTTCGGAACCCCTAAAATCGAGTTATGGCCATTTTAGTCACCCGGCTGGCTACGGCTGTTTCAAGCCGAAAAACACCCAAAATGGCAAAAAATTGCGATTTCCCGGGGCTACGTGCATTTTCAGCAAATGTTGCGAGAGACAAAAATGAAGAGCAAGAAATTCCGCATCCAATGGTCAAAAGTACCGCGCGTTTCGGAACCCCTAAAATCGAGTTATGGCCATTTTAGTCACCCGGCTGGCTACGGCTGTTTCAAGCCGAAAAACACCCAAAATGGCAATAAATCGCAATTTCCCGGGGCTACGTGCATTTTCAGCAAATGTTGCGAGAGACAATAATGAAGAGCAAGAAATTCCGCATCCAATGGTCAAAAGTACCGCGCGTTTCGGAACCCCTAAAATCGAGTTATGGCCATTTTAGTCACCCGGCTGGCCACGGCCGTTTCAAGCCGAAAAACACCCAAAATGGCAATAAATTGCGATTTCCCGGGGCTACGTGCATTTTCAGCAAATGTTGCGAGAGACAAAAATGAAGAGCAAGAAATTCCGCATCCAATGGTCAAAAGTACCGCGCGTTTCGGAACCCCTAAAATCGAGTTATGGCCATTTTAGTCACCCGGCTGGCTACGGCTGTTTCAAGCTGAAAAACACCCAAAATGGCAAAAAATTGCGATTTCCCGGGGCTACGTGCATTTTCAGCAAATGTTGCGAGAGACAAAAATGAAGAGCAAGAAATTCCGCATCCAATGGTCAAAAGTACCGCGCGTTTTGGAACCCCTAAAATCGAGTTATGGCCATTTTAGTCAGCCGGCTGGCCACGGCCGTTTCAAGCCGAAAAACACCCAAAATGGCAATAAATTGCGATTTCCCGGGGCTACGTGCATTTTCAGCAAATGTTGCGAGAGACAAAAATGAAGAGCAAGAAATTCCGCATCCAATGGTCAAAAGTACCGCGCGTTTTGGAACCCCTAAAATCGAGTTATGGCCATTTTAGTCACCCGGCTGGCCACGGCCGTTTCAAGCCGAAAAACACCCAAAATGGCAATAAATCGCGATTTCCCGGGGCTACGTGCATTTTCAGCAAATGTTGCGAGAGACAAAAATGAAGAGCAAGAAATTCCGCATCCGATGGTCAAAAGTGCCGCGCGTTTTGGAGCCCCTAAAATCGAGTTATGGCCATTTTAGTCACCCGGCCGGCCACGGCCGTTTCAAGCCGATAAACACCCAAAATGGCAATAAATCGCTATTTCCCGGGGCTATGTGCATTTTCAGCAAATGTTGCGAGAGACAAAAATGAAGAGCAAGAAATTCCGCATCCGATGGTCAAAAGTACCGCGCGTTTTGGAGCCCCTAAAATCGAGTTATGGCCATTTTAGTCACCCGGCCGGCCACGGCCGTTTCAAGCCGAAAAACACCCAAAATGGCAATAAATCGCGATTTCCCGGGGCTACGTGCATTTTCAGCAAATGTTGTGGGAGACAAAAATGAAGAGCAAGAAACTCCGCATCCGATGGTCAAAAGTACCGCGCGTTTTGGAACCCCTAAAATCAAGTTATGGCCATTTTAGTCACCCGGCTGGCCACGGCCGCTTCAAGCCGATAAACACCCAAAATGGCAATAAATCGCTATTTCCCGGGGCTATGTGCATTTTCAGCAAATATTGCGAGAGACAAAAATGAAGAGCAAGAAATTCCGCATCCGATGGTCAAAAGTACCGCGCGTTTTGGAACCCCTAAAATCCAGTTATCGCCATTTTAGTCACCCGGCGGGCCACGGCCGTTTCAAGCCGAAAAACACCCAAAATGGCAATAAATCGCAATTTCCCGGGGCTATGTGCATTTTCAGCAAATGTTGCGAGAGACAAAAATGAAGAGCAAGAAATTCCGCATCCAATGGTCAAAAGTGCCGCGCGTTTTGGAGCCCCTAAAATCGAGTTATGGCCATTTTAGTCACCCGGCTGGCCACGGCCGTTTCAAGCCGAAAAACACCCAAAATGGCAATAAATCGCAATTTCCCGGGGCTACGTGCATTTTCAGCAAATTTTGCGAGAGACAAAAATGAAGAGCAAGAAATTCCGCATCCAATGGTCAAAAGTACCGCGCGTTTTGGAGCCCCTAAAATCGAGTTATGGCCATTTTAGTCACCCGGCCGGCCACGGCTGTTTCAAGGCGAAAAACACCCAAAATGGCAATAAATTGCGATTTCCCGGGGCTACGTGCATTTTCAGCAAATGTTGCGACAGACAAAAATGAAGAGCAAGAAATTCCGCATCCAATGGTCAAAAGTACCGCGCGTTTCGGAACCCCTAAAATCGAGTTATGGCCATTTTAGTCACCCGGCTGGCTACGGCTGTTTCAAGCCGAAAAACACCCAAAATGGCAAAAAATTGCGATTTCCCGGGGCTACGTGCATTTTCAGCAAATGTTGCGAGAGACAAAAATTAAGAGCAAGAAATTCCGCATCCAATGGTCAAAAGTACCGCGCGTTTCGGAACCCCTAAAATCGAGTTATGGCCATTTTAGTCACCCGGCTGGCTACGGCTGTTTCAAGCTGAAAAACACCCAAAATGGCAAAAAATTGCGATTTCCCGGGGCTACGTGCATTTTCAGCAAATGTTGCGAGAGACAAAAATGAAGAGCAAGAAATTCCGCATCCAATGGTCAAAAGTACCGCGCGTTTCGGAACCCCTAAAATCGAGTTATGGCCATTTTAGTCACCCGGCTGGCTACGGCTGTTTCAAGCCGAAAAACACCCAAAATGGCAATAAATCGCAATTTCCCGGGGCTACGTGCATTTTCAGCAAATGTTGCGAGAGACAATAATGAAGAGCAAGAAATTCCGCATCCAATGGTCAAAAGTACCGCGCGTTTCGGAACCCCTAAAATCGAGTTATGGCCATTTTAGTCACCCGGCTGGCCACGGCCGTTTCAAGCCGAAAAACACCCAAAATGGCAATAAATTGCGCTTTCCCGGGGCTACGTGCATTTTCAGCAAATGTTGCGAGAGACAAAAATGAAGAGCAAGAAATTCCGCATCCAATGGTCAAAAGTACCGCGCGTTTCGGAACCCCTAAAATCGAGTTATGGCCATTTTAGTCACCCGGCTGGCTACGGCTGTTTCAAGCTGAAAAACACCCAAAATGGCAAAAAATTGCGATTTCCCGGGGCTACGTGCATTTTCAGCAAATGTTGCAACAGACAAAAATGAAGGGCAAGAAATTCCGCATCCAATGGTCAAAAGTACCGCGCGTTTTGGACCCCCTAAAATCGAGTTATGGCCATTTTAGTCACCCGGCTGGCCACGGCCGTTTCAAGCCGAAAAACACCCAAAATGGCAATAAATTGCGATTTCCCGGGGCTACGTGCATTTTCAGCAAATGTTGCGACAGACAAAAATGAAGAGCAAGAAATTCCGCATCCGATGGTCAAAAGTACCGCGCGTTTTGGAACCCCTAAAATCGAGTTATGGCCATTTTAGTCACCCGGCTGGCCACGGCCGTTTCAAGCCGAAAAACACCCAAAATGGCAATAAATTGCGATTTCCCGGGGCTACGTGCATTTTCAGCAAATGTTGCGAGAGACAAAAATGAAGAGCAAGAAATCCCGCATCCGATGGTCAAAAGTACCGCGCGTTTTGAAGCCCCTAAAATCGAGTTATGGCCATTTTAGTCACCCGGCTGGCCACGGCCGTTTCAAGCCGAAAAACACCCAAAATGGCAATAAATCGCAATTTCCCGGGGCTACGTGCATTTTCAGCAAATGTTGCCACAGACAAAAATGAAGAGCAAGAAATTCCGCATCCAATGGTCAAAAGTACCGGGCGTTTTGGAACCCCTAAAATCGAGTTATGGCCATTTTAGTCACCCGGCTGGCCACGGCCGTTTCAAGCCGAAAAACACCCAAAATGGCAATAAATTGCGATTTCCCGGGGCTACGTGCATTTTCAGCAAATGTTGCGGGAGACAAAAATGAAGAGCAAGAAATCCCGCATCCAATGGTCAAAAGTACCGCGCGTTTCGGAACCCCTAAAATCGAGTTATGGCCATTTTAGTCACCCGGCTGGCCACGGCCGTTTCAAGCCGAAAAACACCCCAAATGGCAATAAATTGCAATTTCCCGGGGCTACGTGCATTTTCAGCAAATGTTGCGAGAGACAAAAATGAAGAGCAAGAAATTCCGCATCCAATGGTCAAAAGTACCGCGCGTTTTGGAACCCCTAAAATCGAGTTATGGCCATTTTAGTCACCCGGCTGGCCACGGCCGTTTCAAGCCGAAAAACACCCAAAATGGCAATAAATCGCTATTTCCCGGGGCTACGTGCATTTTCAGCAAATGTTGCGAGAGACAAAAATGAAGAGCAAGAAATTCCGCATCCGATGGTCAAAAGTACCGCGCGTTTTGGACCCCCTGAAATCGAGTTATGGCCATTTTAGTCACCCGGCTGGCCACGGCCGTTTCAAGCTGAAAAACACCCAAAATGGCAATAAATTGCGATTTCCCGGGGCTACGTGCATTTTCAGCAAATGTTGCGACAGACAAAAATGAAGGGCAAGAAATTCCGCATCCGATAGTCAAAAGTACTGCGCGTTTTGGACCCCCTAAAATCGAGTTATGGCCATTTTAGTCACCCGGCTGGCCACGGCCGTTTCAAGCCGAAAAACACCCAAAATGGCAATAAATTGCGATTTCCCGGGGCTACGTGCATTTTCAGCAAATGTTGCGACAGACAAAAATGAAGAGCAAGAAATTCCGCATCCAATGGTCAAAAGTACCGCGCGTTTTGGAACCCCTAAAATCGAGTTATGGCCATTTTAGTCACCCGGCTGGCCACGGCCGTTTCAAGCCGAAAAACAGCCAAAATGGCAATAAATCGCTATTTCCCGGGGCTACGTGCATTTTCAGCAAATGTTGCAACAGACAAAAATGAAGGGCAAGAAATTCCGCATCCGATAGTCAAAAGTACTGCGCGTTTTGGACCCCCTAAAATCGAGTTATGGCCATTTTAGTCACCCGGCTGGCCACGGCCGTTTCAAGCCGAAAAACACCCAAAATGGCAATAAATTGCGATTTCCCGGGCCTACGTGCATTTTCAGCAAATGTTGCGCCAGACAAAAATGAAGAGCAAGAAATTCCGCATCCGATAGTCAAAAGTACTGCCCGTTTTGGACCCCCTAAAATCGAGTTATGGCCATTTTAGTCACCCGGCTGGCCACGGCCG
Source organism: Eutreptiella sp. 'Long Island Sound 2002' (assembly GCA_964036045.1). Lineage (NCBI taxonomy): Eukaryota > Euglenozoa > Euglenophyceae > Eutreptiales > Eutreptiaceae > Eutreptiella > Eutreptiella sp. 'Long Island Sound 2002'. Next base: position 106,184 of record CAXIWF010000847.1, read on the forward strand.
TTTCAAGCCGAAAAACACCCAAAATGGCAATAAATCGCTATTTCCCGGGGCTACGTGCATTTTCAGCAAATGTTGCGACAGACAAAAATGAAGAGCAAGAAATTCCGCATCCAATAGTCAAAAGTACCGCGCGTTTTGAAGCCCCTAAAATCGAGTTATGGCCATTTTAGTCACCCGGCCGGCCACGGCCGTTTCAAGCCAAAAAACACCCAAAATGGCAATAAATTGCGATTTCCCGGGGCTACGTGCATTTTCAGCAAATGTTGCGAGAGACAAAAATGAAGAGCAAGAAATTCCGCATCCAATAGTCAAAAGTACCACGCGTTCGGAACCCCTAAAATCGAGTTATGGCCATTTTAGTCACCCGGCTGGCCACGGCCGTTTCAAGCCGAAAAACACCCAAAATGGCAATAAATTGCGATTTCCCGGGGTTACGTGCATTTTCAGCAAATGTTGCGACAGACAAAAATGAAGAGCAAGAAATTCCGCATCCAATGGTCAAAAGTACCGGGGGTTTTGGAACCCCTAAAATCGAGTTATGGCCATTTTAGTCACCCGGCTGGCCACGGCCGTTTCAAGCCGAAAAACACCCAAAATGGCAATAAATTGCGATTTCCCGGGGCTACGTGCATTTTCAGCAAATGTTGCAACAGACAAAAATGAAGAGCAAGAAATTCCGCATCCAATGGTCAAAAGTACCGCGCGTTTTGAAGCCCCTAAAATCGAGTTATGGCCATTTTAGTCAGCCGGCTGGCCACGGCCGTTTCAAGCCGAAAAACACCCAAAATGGCAATAAATCGCAATTTCCCGGGGCTACGTGCATTTTCAGCAAATGTTGCGAGAGACAAAAATGAAGAGCAAGAAATCCCGCATCCGATGGTCAAAACTGCCGCGCGTTTTGAAGCCCCTAAAATCGAGTTATGGCCATTTTAGTCACCCGGCTGGCCACGGCCGTTTCAAGCTGAAAAACACCCAAAATGGCAATAAATTGCGATTTCCCGGGGCTACGTGCATTTTCAGCAAATGTTGCGAGAGACAAAAATGAAGAGCAAGAAATTCCGCATCCGATGGTCAAAAATGGCGCGCGTTTTGGACCCCCTGAAATCGAGTTATGGCCATTTTAGTCACCCGGCTGGCCACGGCCGTTTCAAGCTGAAAAACACCCAAAATGGCAATAAATTGCGATTTCCCGGGGCTACGTGCATTTTCAGCAAATGTTGCGACAGACAAAAATGAAGAGCAAGAAATTCCGCATCCGATAGTCAAAAGTACTGCGCGTTTTGGAGCCCCTAAAATCAAGTTATGGCCATTTTAGTCACCCGGCTGGCCACGGCCGTTTCAAGCTGAAAAACACCCAAAATGGCAATAAATTGCGATTTCCCGGGGCTACGTGCATTTTCAGCAAATGTTGCGAGAGACAAAAATCGAGTTATGGCCATTTTAGTCACCCGGCTGGCCACGGCCCTTTCAAGCTGAAAAACACCCAAAATGGCAATAAATTGCGATTTCCCGGGGCTACGTGCATTTTCAGCAAATGTTGCGAGAGACAAAAATGAAGAGCAAGAAATTCCGCATCCAATGGTCAAAAGTACCGCGCGTTTCGGAACCCCTAAAATCGAGTTATGGCCATTTTAGTCACCCGGCTGGCCACGGCCGTTGCAAGCCGAAAAACACCCAAAATGGCAATAAATCGCTATTTCCCGGGGCTACGTGCATTTTCAGCAAATGTTGCGACAGACAAAAATGAAGAGCAAGAAATTCCGCATCCGATAGTCAAAAGTACTGCGCGTTTTGGAGCCCCTAAAATCAAGTTATGGCCATTTTAGTCACCCGGCTGGCCACGGCCGTTTCAAGCTGAAAAACACCCAAAATGGCAATAAATTGCGATTTCCCGGGGCTACGTGCATTTTCAGCAAATGTTGCGACAGACAAAAATGAAGAGCAAGAAATTCCGCATCCAATGGTCAAAAGTACCGGGGGTTTTGGAACCCCTAAAATCGAGTTATGGCCATTTTAGTCACCCGGCTGGCCACGGCCGTTTCAAGCCGAAAAACACCCAAAATGGCAATAAATTGCGATTTCCCGGGGCTACGTGCATTTTCAGCAAATGTTGCAACAGACAAAAATGAAGAGCAAGAAATTCCGCATCCAATGGTCAAAAGTACCGCGCGTTTTGAAGCCCCTAAAATCGAGTTATGGCCATTTTAGTCAGCCGGCTGGCCACGGCCGTTTCAAGCCGAAAAACACCCAAAATGGCAATAAATCGCGATTTCCCGGGGCTACGTGCATTTTCAGCAAATGTTGCGAGAGACAAAAATGAAGAGCAAGAAATCCCGCATCCGATGGTCAAAACTGCCGCGCGTTTTGAAGCCCCTAAAATCGAGTTATGGCCATTTTAGTCACCCGGCTGGCCACGGCCGTTTCAAGCTGAAAAACACCCAAAATGGCAATAAATTGCGATTTCCCGGGGCTACGTGCATTTTCAGCAAATGTTGCGAGAGACAAAAATGAAGAGCAAGAAATTCCGCATCCGATGGTCAAAAATGGCGCGCGTTTTGGACCCCCTGAAATCGAGTTATGGCCATTTTAGTCACCCGGCTGGCCACGGCCGTTTCAAGCTGAAAAACACCCAAAATGGCAATAAATTGCGATTTCCCGGGGCTACGTGCATTTTCAGCAAATGTTGCGACAGACAAAAATGAAGAGCAAGAAATTCCGCATCCGATAGTCAAAAGTACTGCGCGTTTTGGAGCCCCTAAAATCAAGTTATGGCCATTTTAGTCACCCGGCTGGCCACGGCCGTTTCAAGCTGAAAAACACCCAAAATGGCAATAAATTGCGATTTCCCGGGGCTACGTGCATTTTCAGCAAATGTTGCGAGAGACAAAAATCGAGTTATGGCCATTTTAGTCACCCGGCTGGCCACGGCCCTTTCAAGCTGAAAAACACCCAAAATGGCAATAAATTGCGATTTCCCGGGGCTACGTGCATTTTCAGCAAATGTTGCGAGAGACAAAAATGAAGAGCAAGAAATTCCGCATCCAATGGTCAAAAGTACCGCGCGTTTCGGAACCCCTAAAATCGAGTTATGGCCATTTTAGTCACCCGGCTGGCCACGGCCGTTGCAAGCCGAAAAACACCCAAAATGGCAATAAATCGCTATTTCCCGGGGCTACGTGCATTTTCAGCAAATGTTGCTGGAGACAAAAATGAAGAGCAAGAAATTCCGCATCCGATAGTCAAAAGTACTGCGCGTTTTGGAGCCCCTAAAATCAAGTTATGGCCATTTTAGTCACCCGGCTGGCCACGGCCGTTTCAAGCTGAAAAACACCCAAAATGGCAATAAATTGCGATTTCCCGGGGCTACGTGCATTTTCAGCAAATGTTGCGAGAGACAAAAATCGAGTTATGGCCATTTTAGTCACCCGGCTGGCCACGGCCCTTTCAAGCTGAAAAACACCCAAAATGGCAATAAATTGCGATTTCCCGGGGCTACGTGCATTTTCAGCAAATGTTGCGACAGACAAAAATGAAGAGCAAGAAATTCCGCATCCAATGGTCAAAAGTACCGCGCGTTTCGGAACCCCTAAAATCGAGTTATGGCCATTTTAGTCACCCGGCTGGCCACGGCCGTTTCAAGCTGAAAAACACCCAAAATGGCAATAAATCGCGATTTCCCGGGGCTACGTGCATTTTCAGCAAATGTTGCGAGAGACAAAAATTAAGAGCAAGAAATTCCGCATCCAATAGTCAAAAGTACCGCGCGTTTTGGAACCCTTAAAATCGAGTTATGGCCATTTTAGTCACCCGGCTGGCCACGGCCGTTTCAAGCCGAAAAACACCCAAAATGGCAATAAATTGCGATTTCCCGGGGCTACGTGCATTTTCAGCAAATGTTGCGACAGACAAAAATGAAGAGCAAGAAATTCCGCATCCAATAGTCAAAAGTACCGCGCGTTTTGGAACCCCTAAAATCGAGTTATGGCCATTTTAGTCATCCGGCTGGCCACGGCCGTTTCAAGCCGAAAAACACCCAAAATGGCAATAAATTGCGATTTCCCGGGGCTACGTGCATTTTCAGCAAATGTTGCGACAGACAAAAATGAAGACCAAGAAATTCCGCATCCAATGGTCAAAAGTACCGCGCGTTTTGAAGCCCCTAAAATCGAGTTATGGCCATTTTAGTCACCCGGCTGGCCACGGCCGTTTCAAGCCGAAAAACACCCAAAATGGCAATAAATCGCAATTTCCCGGGGCTACGTGCATTTTCAGCAAATGTTGCGAGAGACAAAAATGAAGAGCAAGAAATTCCGCATCCGATAGTCAAAAGTACTGCGCGTTTTGGAGCCCCTAAAATCAAGTTATGGCCATTTTAGTCACCCGGCTGGCCACGGCCGTTTCAAGCTGAAAAACACCCAAAATGGCAATAAATTGCGATTTCCCGGGGCTACGTGCATTTTCAGCAAATGTTGCGAGAGACAAAAATGAAGAGCAAGAAATTCCGCATCCAATAGTCAAAAGTACCGCGCGTTTTGGAACCCTTAAAATCGAGTTATGGCCATTTTAGTCACCCGGCTGGCCACGGCCGTTTCAAGCCGAAAAACACCCAAAATGGCAATAAATTGCGATTTCCCGGGGCTACGTGCATTTTCAGCAAATGTTGCGACAGACAAAAATGAAGAGCAAGAAATTCCGCATCCAATAGTCAAAAGTACCGCGCGTTTTGGAACCCCTAAAATCGAGTTATGGCCATTTTAGTCATCCGGCTGGCCACGGCCGTTTCAAGCCGAAAAACACCCAAAATGGCAATAAATTGCGATTTCCCGGGGCTACGTGCATTTTCAGCAAATGTTGCGACAGACAAAAATGAAGACCAAGAAATCCCGCATCCGATGGTCAAAAGTACCGCGCGTTTTGAAGCCCCTAAAATCGAGTTATGGCCATTTTAGTCACCCGGCTGGCCACGGCCGTTTCAAGCTGAAAAACACCCAAAATGGCAATAAATCGCGATTTCCCGGGGCTACGTGCATTTTCAGCAAATGTTGCGAGAGACAAAAATGAAGAGCAAGAAATCCCGCATCCGATGGTCAAAACTGCCGCGCGTTTTGAAGCCCCTAAAATCGAGTTATGGCCACTTTAGTCACCCGGCTGGCCACGGCCGTTTCAAGCCGAAAAACATCCAAAATGGCAATAAATCGCTATTTCCCGGGGCTACGTGCATTTTCAGCAAATGTTGCGACAGACAAAAATGAAGAGCAAGAAATTCCGCATCCAATAGTCAAAAGTACCGCGCGTTTTGGAACCCCTAAAATCGAGTTATGGCCATTTTAGTCATCCGGCTGGCCACGGCCGTTTCAAGCCGAAAAACACCCAAAATGGCAATAAATTGCGATTTCCCGGGGCTACGTGCATTTTCAGCAAATGTTGCGACAGACAAAAATGAAGACCAAGAAATCCCGCATCCGATGGTCAAAAGTACCGCGCGTTTTGAAGCCCCTAAAATCGAGTTATGGCCATTTTAGTCACCCGGCTGGCCACGGCCGTTTCAAGCCGAAAAACACCCAAAATGGCAATAAATCGCAATTTCCCGGGGCTACGTGCATTTTCAGCAAATGTTGCGAGAGACAAAAATGAAGAGCAAGAAATTCCGCATCCAATCGTCAAAAATGACGCGCGTTTTGGACCCCCTGAAATCGAGTTATGGCCATTTTAGTCACCCGGCTGGCCATGGCCGTTTCAAGCTGAAAAACACCCAAAATGGCAATAAATCGCGGTTTCCCGGGGCTACGTGCATTTTCAGCAAATGTTGCGAGAGACAAAAATGAAGAGCAAGAAATTCCGCATCCAATAGTCAAAAGTACCGCGCGTTTTGGAACCCTTAAAATCGAGTTATGGCCATTTTAGTCACCCGGCTGGCCACGGCCGTTTCAAGCCGAAAAACACCCAAAATGGCAATAAATTGCGATTTCCCGGGGCTACGTGCATTTTCAGCAAATGTTGCGAGAGACAAAAATCGAGTTATGGCCATTTTAGTCACCCGGCTGGCCACGGCCCTTTCAAGCTGAAAAACACCCAAAATGGCAATAAATCGCGATTTCCCGGGGCTACGTGCATTTTCAGCAAATGTTGCGACAGACAAAAATGAAGAGCAAGAAATTCCGCATCCAATGGTCAAAAGTACCGCGCGTTTCGGAACCCCTAAAATCGAGTTATGGCCATTTTAGTCACCCGGCTGGCCACGGCCGTTTCAAGCTGAAAAACACCCAAAATGGCAATAAATCGCTATTTCCCGGGGCTACGTGCATTTTCAGCAAATGTTGCGAGAGACAAAAATGAAGAGCAAGAAATTCCGCATCCAATAGTCAAAAGTACCGCGCGTTTTGGAACCCTTAAAATCGAGTTATGGCCATTTTAGTCACCCGGCTGGCCACGGCCGTTTCAAGCCGAAAAACACCCAAAATGGCAATAAATTGCGATTTCCCGGGGCTACGTGCATTTTCAGCAAATGTTGCGACGGACAAAAATGAAGAGCAAGAAATTCCGCATCCAATGGTCAAAAGTACCGCGCGTCTTGGAGCCCCTAAAATCGAGTTATGGCCATTTTAGTCACCCGGCCGGCCACGGCCGTTTCAAGCTGAAAAACACCCAAAATGGCAATAAATTGCGATTTCCCGGGGCTACGTGCATTTTCAGCAAATGTTGCGAGAGACAAAAATGAAGAGCAAGAAATTCCGCATCCAATGGTCAAAAGTACCGCGCGTTTTGGAACCCCTAAAATCGAGTTATGGCCATTTTAGTCATCCGGCTGGCCACGGCCGTTTCAAGCCGAAAAACACCCAAAATGGCAATAAATTGCGATTTCCCGGGGCTACGTGCATTTTCAGCAAAGGTTGCGACAGACAAAAATGAAGACCAAGAAATTCGCATCCAATGGTCAAAAGTACCGCGCGTTTTGAAGCCCCTAAAATCGAGTTATGGCCATTTTAGTCACCCGGCTGGCCACGGCCGTTTCAAGCCGAAAAACACCCAAAATGGCAATAAATTGCGATTTCCCGGGGCTACGTGCATTTTCAGCAAATGTTGCGATAGACAAAAATGAAGAGCAAGAAATCCCGCATCCGATGGTCAAAACTGCCGCGCGTTTTGAAGCCCCTAAAATCGAGTTATGGCCACTTTAGTCGACCGGCTGGCCACGGCCGTTTCAAGCCGAAAAACACCCAAAATGGCAATAAATCGCTATTTCCCGGGGCTACGTGCATTTTCAGCAAATGTTGCGAGAGACAAAAATGAAGAGCAAGAAATTCCGCATCCAATGGTCAAAAATGGCGCGCGTTTTGGACCCCCTGAAATCCAGTTATGGCCATTTTAGTCACCCGGCTGGCCACGGCCGTTTCAAGCTGAAAAACACCCAAAATGGCAATAAATCGTGATTTCCCGGGGCTACGTGCATTTTCAGCAAATGTTGCGACAGACAAAAATGAAGAGCAAGAAATTCCGCATCCAATGGTCAAAAGTACCGCGCGTTTTGGAGCCCCTAAAATCGAGTTATGGCCATTTTAGTCACCCGGCTGGCCACGGCCGTTTCAAGCCGAAAAACACCCAAAATGGCAATAAATCGCTATTTCCCGGGGCTACGTGTATTTTCAGCAAATGTTGCGAGAGACAAAAATGAAGAGCAAGAAATTCCGCATCCAATGGTCAAAAATGGCGCGCGTTTTGGACCCCCTGAAATCCAGTTATGGCCATTTTAGTCACCCGGCTGGCCACGGCCGTTTCAAGCTGAAAAACACCCAAAATGGCAATAAATCGTGATTTCCCGGGGCTACGTGCATTTTCAGCAAATGTTGCGACAGACAAAAATGAAGAGCAAGAAATCCCGCATCCAATGGTCAAAACTGCCGCGCGTTTTGAAGCCCCTAAAATCGAGTTATGGCCACTTTAGTCGACCGGCTGGCCACGGCCGTTTCAAGCCGAAAAACACCCAAAATGGCAATAAATCGCTATTTCCCGGGGCTACGTGCATTTTCAGCAAATGTTGCGAGAGACAAAAATGAAGAGCAAGAAATTCCGCATCCAATGGTCAAAAATGGCGCGCGTTTTGGACCCCCTGAAATCCAGTTATGGCCATTTTAGTCACCCGGCTGGCCACGGCCGTTTCAAGCTGAAAAACACCCAAAATGGCAATAAATCGTGATTTCCCGGGGCTACGTGCATTTTCAGCAAATGTTGCGACAGACAAAAATGAAGAGCAAGAAATTCCGCATCCGATGGTTAAAAGTACCGCGCGTTTCGGAGCCCCTAAAATCGAGTTATGGCCATTTTAGTCACCCGGCTGGCCACGGCCGTTTCAAGCCGAAAAACACCCAAAATGGCAATAAATCGCTATTTCCCGGGGCTACGTGCATTTTCAGCAAATGTTGCGGGAGACAAAAATGAAGAGCAAGAAATCCCGCATCCAATGGTCAAAAGTACCGGGGGTTTTGGAACCCCTAAAATCGAGTTATGGCCATTTTAGTCACCCGGCTGGCCACGGCCGTTTCAAGCCGAAAAACACCCAAAATGGCAATAAATCGCAATTTCCCGGGGCTACGTGCATTTTCAGCAAATGTTGCGAGAGACAAAAATGAAGAGCAAGAAATTCCGCATCCGATGGTCAAAAATGGCGCGCGTTTTGGACCCCCTGAAATCGAGTTATGGCCATTTTAGTCACCCGGCTGGCCACGGCCGTTTCAAGCTGAAAAACACCCAAAATGGCAATAAATTGCGATTTCCCGGGGCTACGTGCATTTTCAGCAAATGTTGCGACAGACAAAAATGAAGAGCAAGAAATTCCGCATCCAATGGTCAAAAGTACCGCGCGTTTTGAAGCCCCTAAAATCGAGTTATGGCCATTTTAGTCACCCGGCTGGCCACGGCCGTTTCAAGCCGAAAAACACCCAAAATGGCAATAAATTGCGATTTCCCGGGGCTACGTGCATTTTCAGCAAATGTTGCGATAGACAAAAATGAAGAGCAAGAAATCCCGCATCCGATGGTCAAAACTGCCGCGCGTTTTGAAGCCCCTGAAATCGAGTTATGGCCACTTTAGTCGACCGGCTGGCCACGGCCGTTTCAAGCCGAAAAACACCCAAAATGGCAATAAATCGCTATTTCCCGGGGCTACGTGCATTTTCAGCAAATGTTGCGAGAGACAAAAATGAAGAGCAAGAAATTCCGCATCCAATGGTCAAAAATGGCGCGCGTTTTGGACCCCCTGAAATCCAGTTATGGCCATTTTAGTCACCCGGCTGGCCACGGCCGTTTCAAGCTGAAAAACACCCAAAATGGCAATAAATCGTGATTTCCCGGGGCTACGTGCATTTTCAGCAAATGTTGCGACAGACAAAAATGAAGAGCAAGAAATTCCGCATCCGATGGTTAAAAGTACCGCGCGTTTTGGAGCCCCTAAAATCGAGTTATGGCCATTTTAGTCACCCGGCTGGCCACGGCCGTTTCAAGCCGAAAAACACCCAAAATGGCAATAAATCGCTATTTCCCGGGGCTACGTGCATTTTCAGCAAATGTTGCGAGAGACAAAAATGAAGAGCAAGAAATTCCGCATCCAATGGTCAAAAATGGCGCGCGTTTTGGACCCCCTGAAATCCAGTTATGGCCATTTTAGTCACCCGGCTGGCCACGGCCGTTTCAAGCTGAAAAACACCCAAAATGGCAATAAATCGTGATTTCCCGGGGCTACGTGCATTTTCAGCAAATGTTGCGACAGACAAAAATGAAGAGCAAGAAATCCCGCATCCAATGGTCAAAACTGCCGCGCGTTTTGAAGCCCCTAAAATCGAGTTATGGCCACTTTAGTCGACCGGCTGGCCACGGCCGTTTCAAGCCGAAAAACACCCAAAATGGCAATAAATCGCTATTTCCCGGGGCTACGTGCATTTTCAGCAAATGTTGCGAGAGACAAAAATGAAGAGCAAGAAATTCCGCATCCAATGGTCAAAAATGGCGCGCGTTTTGGACCCCCTGAAATCCAGTTATGGCCATTTTAGTCACCCGGCTGGCCACGGCCGTTTCAAGCTGAAAAACACCCAAAATGGCAATAAATCGTGATTTCCCGGGGCTACGTGCATTTTCAGCAAATGTTGCGACAGACAAAAATGAAGAGCAAGAAATTCCGCATCCGATGGTTAAAAGTACCGCGCGTTTTGGAGCCCCTAAAATCGAGTTATGGCCATTTTAGTCACCCGGCTGGCCACGGCCGTTTCAAGCCGAAAAACACCCAAAATGGCAATAAATCGCTATTTCCCGGGGCTACGTGCATTTTCAGCAAATGTTGCGGGAGACAAAAATGAAGAGCAAGAAATCCCGCATCCAATGGTCAAAAGTACCGGGGGTTTTGGAACCCCTAAAATCGAGTTATGGCCATTTTAGTCACCCGGCTGGCCACGGCCGTTTCAAGCCGAAAAACACCCAAAATGGCAATAAATCGCAATTTCCCGGGGCTACGTGCATTTTCAGCAAATGTTGCGAGAGACAAAAATGAAGAGCAAGAAATTCCGCATCCGATGGTCAAAAATGGCGCGCGTTTTGGACCCCCTGAAATCGAGTTATGGCCATTTTAGTCACCCGGCTGGCCACGGCCGTTTCAAGCTGAAAAACACCCAAAATGGCAATAAATTGCGATTTCCCGGGGCTACGTGCATTTTCAGCAAATGTTGCGACAGACAAAAATGAAGAGCAAGAAATTCCGCATCCGATGGTCAAAAGTACCGCGCGTTTTGGAACCCCTAAAATCGAGTTATGGCCATTTTAGTCACCCGGCTGGCCACGGCCGTTTCAAGCCGAAAAACACCCAAAATGGCAATAAATCGCTATTTCCCGGGGCTACGTGCATTTTCAGCAAATGTTGCGACAGACAAAAATGAAGGGCAAGAAATTCCGCATCCGATAGTCAAAGATACTGCGCGTTTTGGACCCCCTAAAATCGAGTTATGGCCATTTTAGTCACCCGGCTGGCCACGGCCGTTTCAAGCCGAAAAACACCCAAAATGGCAATAAATCGCGATTTCCCGGGGCTACGTGCATTTTCAGCAAATGTTGCGAGAGACAAAAATGAAGAGCAAGAAATTCCGCATCCAATGGTCAAAAGTACCACGCGTTTTGGACCCCCTAAAATCGAGTTATGGCCATTTTAGTCACCCGGCTGGCCACGGCCGTTTCAAGCCGAAAAACACCCAAAATGGCAATAAATTGCGATTTCCCGGGGCTACGTGCATTTTCAGCAAATGTTGCGACAGACAAAAATGAAGAGCAAGAAATTCCGCATCCAATGGTCAAAAGTACCGGGGGTTTTGGAACCCCTAAAATCGAGTTATGGCCATTTTAGTCACCCGGCCGGCCACGGCCGTTTCAAGCCGAAAAACACCCAAAATGGCAATAAATTGCGATTTCCCGGGGCTACGTGCATTTTCAGCAAATGTTGCGAGAGACAAAAATGAAGAGCAAGAAATTCCGCATCCAATAGTCAAAAGTACCACGCGTTTCGAAACCCCTACAATCGAGTTATGGCCATTTTAGTCACCCGGCCGGCCACGGCCGTTTCAAGCCGAAAAACACCCAAAATGGCAATAAATTGCGATTTCCCGGGGCTACGTGCATTTTCAGCAAATGTTGCGACAGACAAAAATGAAGAGCAAGAAATTCCGCATCCAATGGTCAAAAGTACCGGGTGTTTTGGAACCCCTAAAATCGAGTTATGGCCATTTTAGTCAGCCGGCTGGCCACGGCCGTTTCAAGCCGAAAAACACCCAAAATGGCAATAAATCGCAATTTCCCGGGGCTACGTGCATTTTCAGCAAATGTTGCGAGAGACAAAAATGAAGAGCAAGAAATTCCGCATCCGATGGTCAAAAATGGCGCGCGTTTTGGACCCCCTGAAATCGAGTTATGGCCATTTTAGTCACCCGGCTGGCCACGGCCGTTTCAAGCTGAAAAACACCCAAAATGGCAATAAATTGCGATTTCCCGGGGCTACGTGCATTTTCAGCAAATGTTGCGACAGACAAAAATGAAGAGCAAGAAATTCCGCATCCGATGGTCAAAAGTACCGCGCGTTTTGGAACCCCTAAAATCGAGTTATGGCCATTTTAGTCACCCGGCTGGCCACGGCCGTTTCAAGCCGAAAAACACCCAAAATGGCAATAAATCGCTATTTCCCGGGGCTACGTGCATTTTCAGCAAATGTTGCGACAGACAAAAATGAAGGGCAAGAAATTCCGCATCCGATAGTCAAAGATACTGCGCGTTTTGGACCCCCTAAAATCGAGTTATGGCCATTTTAGTCACCCGGCTGGCCACGGCCGTTTCAAGCCGAAAAACACCCAAAATGGCAATAAATCGCGATTTCCCGGGGCTACGTGCATTTTCAGCAAATGTTGCGAGAGACAAAAATGAAGAGCAAGAAATTCCGCATCCAATGGTCAAAAGTACCACGCGTTTTGGACCCCCTAAAATCGAGTTATGGCCATTTTAGTCACCCGGCTGGCCACGGCCGTTTCAAGCCGAAAAACACCCAAAATGGCAATAAATTGCGATTTCCCGGGGCTACGTGCATTTTCAGCAAATGTTGCGACAGACAAAAATGAAGAGCAAGAAATTCCGCATCCAATGGTCAAAAGTACCGGGGGTTTTGGAACCCCTAAAATCGAGTTATGGCCATTTTAGTCACCCGGCCGGCCACGGCCGTTTCAAGCCGAAAAACACCCAAAATGGCAATAAATTGCGATTTCCCGGGGCTACGTGCATTTTCAGCAAATGTTGCGAGAGACAAAAATGAAGAGCAAGAAATTCCGCATCCAATAGTCAAAAGTACCACGCGTTTCGAAACCCCTACAATCGAGTTATGGCCATTTTAGTCACCCGGCCGGCCACGGCCGTTTCAAGCCGAAAAACACCCAAAATGGCAATAAATTGCGATTTCCCGGGGCTACGTGCATTTTCAGCAAATGTTGCGACAGACAAAAATGAAGAGCAAGAAATTCCGCATCCAATGGTCAAAAGTACCGGGTGTTTTGGAACCCCTAAAATCGAGTTATGGCCATTTTAGTCACCCGGCTGGCCACGGCCGCTTCAAGCCGATAAACACCCAAAATGGCAATAAATCGCAATTTCCCGGGGCTACGTGCATTTTCAGCAAATGTTGCGAGAGACAAAAATGAAGAGCAAGAAATCCCGCATCCGATGGTCAAAACTGCCGCGCGTTTTGAAGCCCCTAAAATCGAGTTATGGCCATTTTAGTCACCCGGCTGGCCACGGCCGTTTCAAGCCGAAAAACACCCAAAATGGCAATAAATCGCAATTTCCCGGGGCTACGTGCATTTTCAGCAAATGTTGCGAGAGACAAAAATGAAGAGCAAGAAATTCCGCATCCGATGGTCAAAACTGCCGCGCGTTTTGGAGCCCCTAAAATCGAGTTATGGCCATTTTAGTCACCCGGCTGGCCACGGCCGTTTCAAGCCAAAAAACACCCAAAATGGCAATAAATTGCAATTTCCCGGGGCTAAGTGCATTTTCAGCAAATGTTGCGAGAGACAAAAATGAAGAGCAAGAAATTCCGCATCCGATGGTCAAAAATGGCGCGCGTTTTGGACCCCCTGAAATCGAGTTATGGCCATTTTAGTCACCCGGCTGGCCACGGCTGTTTCAAGCCGAAAAACACCCAAAATGGCAATAAATCGCTATTTCCCGGGGCTATGTGCATTTTCAGCAAATGTTGCGACAGACAAAAATGAAGAGCAAGAAATTCCGCATCCGATGGTCAAAAGTACCGCGCGTTTTGAAGTCCCTAAAATCGAGTTATGGCCATTTTAGTCACCCGGCTGGCCACGGCCGTTTCAAGCTGGGAAACACCCAAAATGGCAATAAATTGCGATTTCCCGGGGCTACGTGCATTTTCAGCAAATGTTGCGACAGACAAAAATGAAGAGCAAGAAATTCCGCATCCAATGGTCAAAAATGGCGCGCGTTTTGGACCCCCTGAAATCGAGTTATGGCCATTTTAGTCACCCGGCTGGCCACGCCCGTTTCAAGCCGAAAAACACCCAAAATGGCAATAAATCGCTATTTCCCGGGGCTATGTGCATTTTCAGCAAATGTTGCGACAGACAAAAATGAAGAGCAAGAAATTCCGCATCCGATAGTCAAAAGTACTGCGCGTTTTGGAGCCCCGAAAATCAAGTTATGGCCATTTTAGTCACCCGGCTGGCCACGGCCGTTTCAAGCTGAAAAACACCCAAAATGGCAATAAATTGCGATTTCCCGGGGCTATGTGCATTTTCAGCAAATGTTGCGAGCGACAAAAATGAAGAGCAAGAAATTCCGCATCCAATGGTCAAAAGTACCGCGCGTTTTGGAACCCCTAAAATGGAGTTATGGCCATTTTAGTCACCCGGCTGGCCACGGCCGTTTCAAGCTGAAAAACACCCAAAATGGCAAGAAAACGCGATTTCCCGGGGCTACGTGCATTTTCAGCAAATGTTGCGAGAGACAAAAATGAAGAGCAAGAAATTCCGCATCCAATAGTCAAAAGTACCGCGCGTTTTGGAACCCTTAAAATCGAGTTATGGCCATTTTAGTCACCCGGCTGGCCACGGCCGTTTCAAGCCGAAAAACACCCAAAATGGCAATAAATTGCGATTTCCCGGGGCTACGTGCATTTTCAGCAAATGTTGCGACAGACAAAAATGAAGAGCAAGAAATTCCGCATCCAATGGTCAAAAGTACCGCGCGTCTTGGAGCCCCTAAAATCGAGTTATGGCCATTTTAGACACCCGGCCGGCCACGGCCGTTTCAAGCCGAAAAACACCCAAAATGGCAAGAAAACGCGATTTCCCGGGGCTACGTGCATTTTCAGCAAATGTTGCGAGAGACAAAAATGAAGAGCAAGAAATTCCGCATCCAATAGTCAAAAGTACCGCGCGTTTTGGAACCCCTAAAATCGAGTTATGGCCATTTTAGTCACCCGGCTGGCCACGGCCGTTTCAAGCCGAAAAACACCCAAAATGGCAATAAATTGCGATTTCCCGGGGCTACGTGCATTTTCAGCAAATGTTGCGATAGACAAAAATGAAGAGCAAGAAATTCCGCATCCAATAGTCAAAAGTACCGCGCGTTTTGGAACCCCTAAAATCGAGTTATGGCCATTTTAGTCATCCGGCTGGCCACGGCCGTTTCAAGCCGAAAAACACCCAAAATGGCAATAAATTGCGATTTCCCGGGGCTACGTGCATTTTCAGCAAAGGTTGCGACAGACAAAAATGAAGACCAAGAAATTCCGCATCCAATGGTCCAAAGTACCGCGCGTTTTGAAGCCCCTAAAATCGAGTTATGGCCATTTTAGTCACCCGGCTGGCCACGGCCGTTTCAAGCCGAAAAACACCCAAAATGGCAATAAATCGCAATTTCCCGGGGCTACGTGCATTTTCAGCAAATGTTGCGAGAGACAAAAATGAAGAGCAAGAAATCCCGCATCCGATGGTCAAAACTGCCGCGCGTTTTGAAGCCCCTAAAATCGAGTTATGGCCACTTTAGTCACCCGGCTGGCCACGGCCGTTTCAAGCCGAAAAACACCCAAAATGGCAATAAATCGCTATTTCCCGGGGCTACGTGCATTTTCAGCAAATGTTGCGAGAGACAAAAATGAAGAGCAAGAAATTCCGCATCCAATGGTCAAAAATGGCGCGCGTTTTGGACCCCCTGAAATCGAGTTATGGCCATTTTAGTCACCCGGCTGGCCACGGCCGTTTCAAGCTGAAAAACACCCAAAATGGCAATAAATCGCGATTTCCCGGGGCTACGTGCATTTTCAGCAAATGTTGCGACAGACAAAAATGAAGAGCAAGAAATTCCGCATCCAATGGTCAAAAGTACCGCGCGTTTCGGAACCCCTAAAATCGAGTTATGGCCATTTTAGTCACCCGGCTGGCCACGGCCGTTTCAAGCCGAAAAACACCCAAAATGGCAATAAATCGCTATTTCCCGGGGCTACGTGCATTTTCAGCAAATGTTGCGACAGACAAAAATGAAGAGCAAGAAATTCCGCATCCAATGGCCAAAAGTACCGCGCGTTTTGAAGCCCCTAAAATCGAGTTATGGCCATTTTAGTCACCCGGCTGGCCACGGCCGTTTCAAGCCGAAAAACACCCAAAATGGCAATAAATTGCGATTTCCCGGGGCTACGTGCATTTTCAGCAAATGTTGCGAGAGACAAAAATGAAGACCAAGAAATTCCGCATCCAATGGTCAAAAGTACCGCGCGTTTTGAAGCCCCTAAAATCGAGTTATGGCCATTTTAGTCACCCGGCTGGCCACGGCCGTTTCAAGCCGAAAAACACCCAAAATGGCAATAAATCGCAATTTCCCGGGGCTACGTGCATTTTCAGCAAATGTTGCGAGAGACAAAAATGAAGAGCAAGAAATTCCGCATCCAATAGTCAAAAGTACCACGCGTTTTGGAACCCCTAAAATCGAGTTATGGCCATTTTAGTCACCCGGCTGGCCACGGCCGTTTCAAGCCGAAAAACACCCAAAATGGCAATAAATTGCGATTTCCCGGGGCTACGTGCATTTTCAGCAAAGGTTGCGACAGACAAAAATGAAGAGCAAGAAATTCCGCATCCAATGGTCCAAAGTACCGCGCGTTTTGAAGCCCCTAAAATCGAGTTATGGCCATTTTAGTCACCCGGCTGGCCACGGCCGTTTCAAGCCGAAAAACACCCAAAATGGCAATAAATCGCAATTTCCCGGGGCTACGTGCATTTTCAGCAAATGTTGCGAGAGACAAAAATGAAGAGCAAGAAATCCCGCATCCGATGGTCAAAACTGCCGCGCGTTTTGAAGCCCCTGAAATCGAGTTATGGCCATTTTAGTCACCCGGCTGGCCACGGCCGTTTCAAGCTGAAAAACACCCAAAATGGCAATAAATCGCGATTTCCCGGGGCTACGTGCATTTTCAGCAAATGTTGCGACAGACAAAAATGAAGAGCAAGAAATTCCGCATCCAATGGTCAAAAGTACCGCGCGTTTCGGAACCCCTAAAATCGAGTTATGGCCATTTTAGTCACCCGGCTGGCCACGGCCGTTTCAAGCCGAAAAACACCCAAAATGGCAATAAATCGCTATTTCCCGGGGCTACGTGCATTTTCAGCAAATGTTGCGACAGACAAAAATGAAGAGCAAGAAATTCCGCATCCAATGGCCAAAAGTACCGCGCGTTTTGAAGCCCCTAAAATCGAGTTATGGCCATTTTAGTCACCCGGCTGGCCACGGCCGTTTCAAGCCGAAAAACACCCAAAATGGCAATAAATCGCAATTTCCCGGGGCTACGTGCATTTTCAGCAAATGTTGCGAGAGACAAAAATGAAGACCAAGAAATTCCGCATCCAATGGTCAAAAGTACCGCGCGTTTTGAAGCCCCTAAAATCGAGTTATGGCCATTTAAGTCACCCGGTTAGGGTTAGGGTTAGGGTTAGGGTTAGGGTTAGGGTTAGGGTTAGGGTTAGGCCACGGCCGTTTCAAGCCGAAAAACACCCAAAATGGCAATAAATCGCAATTTCCCGGGGCTACGTGCATTTTCAGCAAATGTTGCGAGAGACAAAAATGAAGAGCAAGAAATCCCGCATCCGATGGTCAAAACTGCCGCGCGTTTTGAAGCCCCTAAAATCGAGTTATGGCCACTTTAGTCACCCGGCTGGCCACGGCCGTTTCAAGCCGAAAAACACCCAAAATGGCAATAAATCGCAATTTCCCGGGGCTACGTGCATTCTCAGCAAATGTTGCGAAAGACAAAAATGAAGAGCATGAAATTCCGCATCCGATGGTCAAAAGTACCGCGCGTTTTGGAGCCCCTAAAATCGAGCTATGGCCATTTTAGTCACCCGGCTGGCCACGGCCGTTTCAAGCCGAAAAACACCCAAAATGGCAATAAATCGCAATTTCCCGGGGCTACGTGCATTTTCAGCAAATGTTGCGAGAGACAAAACGAAGAGCAAGAACTTCCCCATCCGATGGTCAAAAGTACCGCGCGTTTTGGAGCCCCTAAAATCGAGTTATGGCCATTTTAGTCACCCGGCTGGCCACGGCCGTTTCAAGCCGAAAAACACCCAAAATGGCAATAAATCGCAATTTCCCGGGGCTACGTGCATTCTCAGCAAATGTTGTGAAAGACAAAAATGAAGAGCATGAAATTCCGCATCCGATGGTCAAAAGTACCGCGCGTTTTGGAGCCCCTAAAATCGAGTTATGGCCATTTTAGTCACCCGGCTGGCCACGGCCGTTTCAAGCCGAAAAACACCCAAAATGGCAATAAATCGCAATTTCCCGGGGCTACGTGCATTTTCAGCAAATGTTGCGAGAGACAAAACGAAGAGCAAGAACTTCCCCATCCGATGGTCAAAAGGCCCGCGCGTTTTGGAGCCCCTAAAATCGAGTTATGGCCATTTTAGTCACCCGGCTGGCCACGGCCGTTTCAAGCCGAAAAACACCCAAAATGGCAATAAATCGCAATTTCCCGGGGCTACGTGCTTTCTCAGCAAATGTTGCGAGAGGCAAAAACGGAGCAAGAACTTCCGCATCCGATGGTCAAAAGTACCGCGCGTTTTGGAGCCCCTGAAATCGAGTTATGACCATTTTAGTCACCCGGCTGGCCACGGCCGTTTCAAGCCGAAAAACACCCAAAATGGCAATAAATCGCAATTTCCCGGGGCTACGTGCTTTTTCAGCAAATGTTGCAACAGACAAAAACGAAGAGCAAGAAATTCCGCATCCGATGGTCAAAAGTACCGCGCGTTTTGGAGCCCCTAAAATCGAGTTATGACCATTTTAGTCACCCGGCTGGCCACGGCCGTTTCAAGCCGAAAAACACCCAAAATGGCAATAAATCGCAATTTCCCGGGGCTACGTGCTTTCTCAGCAAATGTTGCGAGAGACAAAAACGAAGACCAAGAAATTCCGCATCCGATGGTCAAAAGTACCGCGCGTTTTGGAGCCCCTAAAATCGAGTTATGGCCATTTTAGTCACCCGGCTGGCCACGGCCCTTTCAAGCCGAAAAACACCCAAAATGGCAATAAATCGCAATTTCCCGGGGCTACGTGCATTCTCAGCAAATGTTGCGAGAGACAAAAACGAAGAGCAAGAACTTCCGCATCCGATGGTCAAAAGTACCGCGCGTTTTGGAGCCCCTAAAATCGAGTTATGGCCATTTTAGTCACCTGGCTGGCCACGGCCGTTTCAAGCCGAAAAACACCCAAAATGGCAAAAAAAAATGCAATTTCCCGGGGCTACGTGCTTTCTCAGCAAATGTTGCGAAAGACAAAAACGAAGAGCAAGAAATTCCGCATCCGATGGTCAAAAGTACTGCGCGTTTTGGAGCCCCTAAAATCCAGTTATGGCCATTTTAGTCACCCGGCTGGCCACGGCCGTTTCAAGCCGAAAAACACCCAAAATGGCAATAAATCGCAATTTCCCGGGGCTACGTGCATTCTCAGCAAATGTTGCGAGAGACAAAAACGAAGAGCAAGAAATTCCGCATCCGATGGTCAAAAGTACCGCGCGTTTTGGAGCCCCTAAAATCGAGTTATGGCCATTTTAGTCACCCGGCTGGCCACGGCCGTTTCAAGCCGAAAAACACCCAAAATGGCAATAAATCGCAATTTCCCGGGGCTACGTGCATTTTCAGCAAATGTTGCGAGAGACAAAAACGAAGAGCAAGAACTTCCCCATCCGATGGTCAAAAGGCCCGCGCGTTTTGGAGCCCCTAAAATCGAGTTATGGCCATTTTAGTCACCCGGCTGGCCACGGCCGTTTCAAGCCGAAAAACACCCAAAATGGCAATAAATCGCAATTTCCCGGGGCTACGTGCTTTCTCAGCAAATGTTGCGAGAGACAAAAACGAAGAGCAAGAAATTCCGCATCCGATGGTCAAAAGTACCGCGCGTTTTGGAGCCCCTAAAATTGAGTTATGGCCATTTTAGTCACCCGGCTGGCCACGGCCGTTTCAAGCCGAAAAACACCCAAAATGGCAATAATTCGCAATTTCCCGGGGCTACGTGCATTTTCAGCAAATGTTGCGAGAGACAAAAAGGAAGACCAAGAAATTCCGCATCCGATGGTCAAAAGCACTGCGCGTTTTGGAGCACCTAAAATCCAGTTATGGCCATTTTAGTCACCCGGCTGGCCACGGCCGTTTCAAGCCGAAAAACACCCAAAATGGCAATAAATCGCAATTTCCCGGGGCTACGTGCATTTTCAGCAAATGTTGCGAGAGACAAAACGAAGAGCAAGAACTTCCGCATCCGATGGTCAAAAGTACCGCGCGTTTTGGAGTCCCTAAAATCGAGTTATGACCATTTTAGTCACCCGGCTGGCCACGGCCGTTTCAAGCCGAAAAACACCCAAAATGGCAATAAATCGCGATTTCCCGGGGCTACGTGCATTTTCAGCAAATGTTGCGAGAGACAAAAACGAAGAGCAAGAAATTCCGCATCCGATGGTCAAAAGTACAGCGCGTTTTGGAGCCCCTAAAATCGAGTTATGGCCATTTTAGTCACCCGGCTGGCCACGGCCGTTTCAAGCCGAAAAACACCCAAAATGGCAATAAATCGCAATTTCCCGGGGCTACGTGCATTTTCAGCAAATGTTGCGAGAGACAAAACGAAGAGCAAGAACTTCCGCATCCGATGGTCAAAAGGCCCGCGCGTTTTGGAGCCCCTAAAATCGAGTTATGGCCATTTTAGTCACCCGGCTGGCCACGGCCGTTTCAAGCCGAAAAACACCCAAAATGGCAATAAATCGCAATTTCCCGGGGCTACGTGCATTCTCAGCAAATGTTGCGAAAGACAAAAATGAAGAGCATGAAATTCCGCATCCGATGGTCAAAAGTACCGCGCGTTTTGGAGCCCCTAAAATCGAGTTATGGCCATTTTAGTCACCCGGCTGGCCACGGCCGTTTCAAGCCGAAAAACACCCAAAATGGCAATAAATCGCAATTTCCCGGGGCTACGTGCATTTTCAGCAAATGTTGCGAGAGACAAAACGAAGAGCAAGAACTTCCGCATCCGATGGTCAAAAGGCCCGCGCGTTTTGGAGCCCCTAAAATCGAGTTATGGCCATTTTAGTCACCCGGCTGGCCACGGCCGTTTCAAGCCGAAAAACACCCAAAATGGCAATAAATCGCAATTTCCCGGGGCTACGTGCTTTCTCAGCAAATGTTGCGAGAGACAAAAACGAAGAGCAAGAAATTCCGCATCCGATGGTCAAAAGTACCGCGCGTTTTGGAGCCCCTAAAATTGAGTTATGGCCATTTTAGTCACCCGGCTGGCCACGGCCGTTTCAAGCCGAAAAACACCCAAAATGGCAATAAATCGCAATTTCCCGGGGCTACGTGCATTTTCAGCAAATGTTGCGAGAGACAAAAAGGAAGAGCAAGAAATTCCGCATCCGATGGTCAAAAGCACTGCGCGTTTTGGAGCACCTAAAATCCAGTTATGGCCATTTTAGTCACCCAGCTGGCCACGGCCGTTTCAAGCCGAAAAACACCCAAAATGGCAATAAATCGCAATTTCCCGGGGCTACGTGTATTTTCAGCAAATGTTGCGAGAGACAAAACGAAGAGCAAGAACTTCCGCATCCGATGGTCAAAAGTACCGCGTGTTTTGGAGCCCCTAAAATTGAGTTATGACCATTTTAGTCACCCGGCTGGCCACGGCCGTTTCAAGCCGAAAAACACCCAAAATGGCAATAAATCGCGATTTCCCGGGGCTACGTGCATTCTCAGCAAATGTTGCGAGAGACAAAAAGGAAGACCAAGAAATTCCGCATCCGATGGTCAAAAGCACTGCGCGTTTTGGAGCACCTAAAATCCAGTTATGGCCATTTTAGTCACCCGGCTGGCCACGGCCGTTTCAAGCCGAAAAACACCCAAAATGGCAATAAATCGCAATTTCCCGGGGCTACGTGCTTTCTCAGCAAATGTTGCGAGAGACAAAAACGAAGAGCAAGAAATTCGGCATCCGATGGTCAAAAGTACCGCGCGTTTTGGAGCCCCTAAAATTGTGTTATGACCATTTTAGTCACCCGGCTGGCCACGGCCGTTTCAAGCCGAAAAACACCCAAAATGGCAATAAATCGCAATTTCCCGGGGCTACGTGCATTCTCAGCAAATGTTGCGAAAGACAAAAACGAAGAGCAAGAAATTCCGCATCCGATGGTCAAAAGTACAGCGCGTTTTGGAGCCCCTAAAATTGAGTTATGACCATTTTAGTCACCCGGCTGGCCACGGCCGTTTCAAGCCGAAAAACACCCAAAATGGCAATAATTCGCAATTTCCCGGGGCTACGTGCATTTTCAGCAAATGTTGCGAGAGACAAAAACGAAGAGCAAGAAATTCCGCATCCGATGGTCAAAAGCACTGCGCGTTTTGGAGCACCTAAAATCCAGTTATGGCCATTTTAGTCACCCAGCTGGCCACGGCCGTTTCAAGCCGAAAAACACCCAAAATGGCAATAAATCGCAATTTCCTGGGGCTACGTGCATTTTCAGCAAATGTTGCGAGAGACAAAAACGAAGAGCAACAACTTCCCCATCCGATGGTCAAAAGGCCCGCGCGTTTTGGAGCCCCTAAAATCGAGTTATGGCCATTTTAGTCACCCGGCTGGCCACGGCCGTTTCAAGCCGAAAAACACCCAAAATGGCAATAAATCGCAATTTCCCGGGGCTACGTGCATTCTCAGCAAATGTTGCGAGAGACAAAACGAAGAGCATGAACTTCCGCATCCGATGGTCAAAAGGCCCGCGCGTTTTGGAGCCCCTAAAATCGAGTTATGGCCATTTTTGTCACCCGGCTGGCCACGGCCGTTTCAAGCCGAAAAACACCCAAAATGGCAATAAATCGCAATTTCCCGGGGCTACGTGCATTTTCAGCAAATGTTGCGAGAGACAAAACGAAGAGCAAGAACTTCCGCATCCGATGGTCAAAAGGCCCGCGCGTTTTGGAGCCCCTAAAATCGAGTTATGGCCATTTTAGTCACCCGGCTGGCCACGGCCGTTTCAAGCCGAAAAACACCCAAAATGGCAATAAATCGCAATTTCCCGGGGCTACGTGCTTTCTCAGCAAATGTTGCGAGAGACAAAAACGAAGAGCAAGAAATTCCGCATCCGATGGTCAAAAGTACCGCGCGTT